>JAAMPD010000969.1:0-32402 GCA_025266255.1 Trissolcus basalis
AATCGGAAGCTGCTTCGTAGTGCATGTTATCACGTGAAAAAGCCATGTTTATTTTGTGAAAAAGTCAATTTAGGTCCTCAATCAAAATGAGAGTTTGCAAAAAAAGAAGTCATGATTAAACAAAACTGCTTTGTCTTTGAATTAGATTTATCTTTGGTATTTTTTTATTGTCTTGCGTACAAAAAGATGTATAATTGGAACATTGCTGCGATTGTAGGAAAAATGATTTGAAACCATACAGTAATTTTGTGAAAGAACGTTTATTTTTAGTTCTTTTCACTAGAAATTTACACATATCATTATATCATATTATTTATATAATTATTTATATAAGTTGATGAAGAAACTGCTCCAGTGAATGACACCAGTTAACGAAAATCATTTCTTTAAACTAAAATGAAAAATAAAAAAAATATATCGAAAAAGAAGTTTTTTATTTTGAATTATCATGTCAAAATTCTTGTTTAACAATTACTGTTATTAATTCATGTTCGTTTAATGCAGAACATGAAAATGTTGATATACCTTTGAAATTTACAATAAAAAAACGTTTTTACACTCATGATATAATCAATTTCATAATAACAATCACATTGTAACTTATTTTAATTTCACAAATTGTTAACTGAATTCAAAAAATAATTCTATACACAAAATTTTAACTTTCTCATAACTTTCTCATTATTGATCACAATAATCTTCTTTTTTAGATACTTTTTGCAAGTAAAACAAATAGCGTTTAGATTTTTAGAATATTTTATCACATTAATGACATATTTTATAAACATTTTCAGTTGAACGTCCTCCAATCAATAAACACACATTTTTGCTCTAAAACGAATTTCATCTTGAATGATAAGACAACAAAACCTACAATCAAAATAATGTTCACAAATGAAACTCAACAAAACTTGAATAAATTCGTGTATTGACAAGTTTTGAACTTACGTATTATTATTATTAATTTTTTTTTTTTTCAGAAAGATATCAGTTCGTCGTAACTGTGGAAATTTAAAAGAATGTTCTAATGGGAGAATAACCGGGATCTTATCATCGGTAGCACATAACGAATCATACAAATTGTTTGTAGGGCAAGAATAACATGGATCTACAATTGGTTCATCATCAGGCGAAATGTTTTTCAAAAGAATGATGCTCTTCCGGCTGTATCTTGGAGCGCACCGCTAACATCATTGTTTGCAGCCGTGTAGTACAAATTACTGAATTACACAGTGGGCCCTCTGCCTCCCCACCTCGTTCCTTCTTTCTCTCTTATCTTTGCGACGCATCGCTATAACTGGCCGAGAGCTTCGCATCGCGCACTGAGACAGCCCAATCAAAAACTGTTTCGTAATCACGCGCGTATTCGCGTTTCCTCGATTTTATCGATAATTATACACGGCTCGAGGGCAAATCACGGCAGTCCATATTACGAGCCGCAAATTATCATTGACGACGCTCAACATACCAAATTGGAAGGAAAAACAGTTTGCCGCGTAGATGCTCGGATCACATTTTTTTCCCAGTCACAAAAGTTTCACTCCTTTTCAAAATCTTAATCCAAATTGTTCCAACTGAAAAGAGTCTTTCCTATTTTCAATCCACCAAAATTCGTCAGCTGCAAATTTCTTATATAAAAATCGTATCTCAACTGAAATTGGAAGTTGAAAACAAAAAAGTGAACTTTCGGTTCGACCTTTTTTTCCCCAGTGACACTGATGAAAAAGAAGGAAAACGAAAAAAGAGAGGCATTTTAGAAATTACGAATTTGAATTTTGTTTGAGTAATAATAATAATAATTGGTTTCACATGGATAAATGTATTTTCCGTGCTAAAATGTATTTATATTTTCAGAGACGAAAATGTGTATATATATAAATATATATATTTTACACATAGGAGCACGCACATGTATAAGAAGCGTACCTATCTATAGGCACCAAATGGTAAATGAGAGGGTCGACGTCGGCTCCGGAGACTCGCAGCTAGCGGCGACCCAAAGCTCTGTCTACCGCGAGGCTGTATGTGCATCTACGTACGGGGTGCTCCCTAAGTAAGTTATGCCCACACGACAAATTTCGTTAAAACGGAATTTATTTTCGGGCAAATAGTGCCGACGGCGCAAATATTTCCATTCGTATTATTTTACAATCTTTTGACTTTTTGCATTTTAATGCTCTCGTCGTTTTCGCTGCGTTTCGTTATTAAAAACCTCCTTATTTCGTTTTCTTTTGAAAAAAAATTTGTAATACCGGGGAAAAAACGTTAACTTCGCGGTAATAATTTTATTTCAAGTGTACTTTAAAGCTTTGAATTTATACTTTTTTTCGTAATTCAAAGAAACAGATTTACTTGCGTTTTCTCATTTTGATTAACATTTTTTTTTCTGACAAAATTACAAAACTTCGTACAAAGTGGAAAACTACTTTTTGAATGTTGTTTTAATTTTTATATTTTCATCTTGTGAAAATATATTCTATTGACTGTGAGTTACGTGTGGGTAAATCAATGAATAATTCAGCAGTTCAGTATTTGTTCATCAAAAATAACAAAATGTACGTTTGACGATGAAAAATACAAGCGAATTTATACAAAAAATACATTTTATTTGAGGTGGTTAATATGAAAATCATTTTTTTTATATTTGTACAAAAAACAGGTAAACATCAAGCCAATAAAGGTAACATTTTTTTTGCGAATTTCCTGTGCTTAGACTAAAAATTAATTTCAAACACCGGAAACTCGACATGGCGCAATGAAATGAATGGCTGCTGCTATTTGAAATTTGTAGAAATTGCGGAATGCATTTGCGAATTTCCCGAACGGTATTCAATTTTTCACAGATTGGTAATTGCCTTACTTTTCGGTTGCATGTATGTCTGCAAATTTTACCATTTCGAATAAATCAACATTTTCATCGAACGTAATTGAAACCGAAAATTACAGATTCGCAAACATTTGACGTTCAATAAGCAAAACAATAATTCCATTACAAAATAAATATAAATATATAAGATTTCATTATAATTGTGTTGCATATTGAATGTATCCGTGTGATTAGTTTGTAGGATATCTGTTAATGAAAATGTCTACTGTTATTATCGAGATTTTATGAAATGTAAACTCAGAAATAGGATTACTTTAGTTTATAAAACTGTGTTTGTATTAGAAAACTCTCGATTTATACATTTTAAATGATAATTTTATCAATATAATTATGTTATATAAATTATTACATATAATTTTCATTTTATTTATGTATACCAATAATCTTTAGTGTTTCTTTAGTATCCTTCTGAAACACTATTGAAAAACTCAAGAATTTAGAGAAATAATATATACATAAGATAGTTCTTCAAATGATTATCAATCAATTAACAGAAATTTATTTACTTCGTTTTTCATATATAATATAAATTTATTAAAAATGAAATGCGTTTTGTCTCAATTTTATAAGACAAGTTGCAAGTTACTATCAAATTGTTATATTTAATGAGTATGAAAGAAAATGAAAGTATTTATCAAACTAATTATTAGTTTGTTCAATATTAGTGTAAAATAAACGAGGATTAAGCCTTTCATCATAACAAAATCAGACAACTATAAAAATTGTATGAATAGTTATTTCTACCACAAATTTGATTATTATTCTTGAATGGACGAGTGATAGATGCCAAACACCATCATTGAACTTTTAGAAAGAACACAGGATAAGTTGCCAAACTTTTTTTTTAATAGACATATTGAATGTTCGGTAATTTAAATTAAAAAGTTTTCTCAAAGTTGCTCAACTATTTTTTTCGCACGCCTCTCTTATAATGCCAAGTTTTTTTTTCATGTTGATATAATTTGTTGGCAAATTCGACCACTGTAAAACTTTTCACTTTCTTACATTTTTCTCGCTGCTATGATTTTTACTATTTATCTCTCAAGTTCTAAAAAAAAACACTTCAACATTTAATTACCTCATAGAGTATATTAATAACAAATTTGTAGGTACAGAAGCCCCCTGGTAGGGACCAATTTCGTACCCTCGATAATCATAAATAAATCAGGCTGTAATTAAAAGAAAATCAGTTTGTTTCGGCACATAAGAAAAGTATCCTCCTTTTAGCCGAATATAAAAGTTCCCACGTTGAAACTTTTGTACCAAATCCAGAACTTGTGTTATGAATTTCATTTTCAGGTGAGCATAAATAATTCCCCCCCGGTAATTGCAGAACTGCAAAAAATGAATATAATTTGTTTCCTCGTTTTTTCCCAGACTTTCCAAATTAAAACCCTAAAACTCGCTCTTAAAGAATCCCAAATGAAAAGCCGGGAATATGACAGCGAAATTCGGAAACTCGGGGGAGTCGGCAGTTTTGTCTTGCTCTCAGGGAATCTTCTGCGAGTTCATCAAGGATGGATTAAAAAGATCTATACAAGCCAAAAATACTAGCTTCTCGTTTGGCCGGAGTCTCGTAATTTCAGTACCTCGAGGGAAGAAGGAAAAAAACGGCATTGCAGCGCGAGTTGACGCATCTACATTGCATTACTAGTTGGAATTGCGTGAGGATGTATGGGTTAAACAAAGCCATAAAAATAAGGTGAGGCTGAGGAGAGCGGAAACGCGGGTTTGGACGGGGGTCAAATTTGAGGTAGAAAATGGGGTAAAAAGGGGCTGGGATATCGCGAGGCGAGTGTGTTTGTGGTGAGACACCCGTTGCGCAGTTGGTCTCACGTGTGTTGGCGAAACAAGCGCGGTGGCGTCAGTGGCAGCGGCAGCAGCAGCAGCAGCGCTACACCATCAGCCCCACCAGCACAATGATAAAGCTACGGCCTATATCGGTGTAAGAACGCAGCGAAGGTGGGATGAGGGCGAGAGAACGCTCGGCCGGAGCCGACGTCGATCCTCTGAGTTGATAGGTTGTTCGAGCGAGAGAGAACGTCAGGCCGCGAGATAGAAATAGAACGAGACGGCGTCAATTCGCGAGCGAGATGGAATGGACGAATGCGCGCGACGCGTTGGGGCAAGGAGGGTGGCTCGGAGGGACGCGCGGAGCCGAGCGAGAGAAACCCACCGACAGATAGAGAGGCACGAACTTCGGGTGGCGGAGCGACGCGAACAGCTCACGACAGGCGTTGGATGGATGGATGGATGGATGGATGCAACGATCCAAACCAACACCATCAAGGGAGGAGCACCGAAGATCGAATAAGAAAAGCGACAGACGGAGAAAGAGCCTGAGAACCACAAGCCCGACTATCTTTCTCTCACTCTCTCTCTCTTTCTCTGTCGCGTTCAAATTTCGTTCTGTTCGCTTTGGCTCTCGGGAAAGACTCTCCGACAAGCCCGAAAAAGGACGAGCAACAACAAAAAGACAACTATTTAAAAGGTGAGGGAAGGAACGAACGCGGAGGCAAAGAAGGCGGGAGGCAAAGAAACAACGCGCGAGAAGGAAGTTTGCAAGCTGCCCAGAAGGACGGCCCACGTACCGTCTCTGATGCTACTTATACCGGAAGATCTTTTGCTTCGTTGCAATCCACTTGCCAATATTCCGCCGGCCTTGCTTCTTTTTTGTCGCCAAAGTGGCGACTGCTCTTTTTCCTCTGTTTAGATTTCCTCCCCTTTGTTTTTCCATTCCGCATGGAATTATTTTTGAGAGCTTCTCTCTTAAAGGCTTCGGCGAAAATGACGCGGATCAACGCGCCACTATACCACGTCGAGGCAAAATCAATTCTCATCTTAAACGTGGTTTTGTCCTGGAAGTCATTTTACTGCTTGAAAGTGTCATCGGACAATCTTGTTACTGTTATGTGAAAACATAAACAGCCATCATTCTCTTATACGTTGTGTATAATAGATGGAATGTTGGGAAAAAGATGAGACTCGCAAAGCACATCACCAGAAATGCGACAAAAACAAGACGAAGCATTTTTAGTCAATTGGAGAGTGACTTTTTTTTATAAGTTTTTGTTTGATTATATCTTGATGTTTTTTTAAGGGAAAGGAGGTAGGAGGCAACTTAAGAATAGGAACATGATGATTAAAAATATACATTCAAGTATAATAGTTATTTAGATATAATATATATAATTTGAACTTTTAATGACTTATCAACTGTTTAAATGAAGTTACATTTTGAATAACATTTTCAAATGAAAGTGAATGATCTGACATCAGTAAATGTTCACTTTTTGAGTTGCATTAAATATTTTCCAACTTTCTAAATTCGTCAAATGTTTTATGTAAGGGCAATAGGGGTAATTGTAACAAGTTTGAATAATTATGATACTCGAATGAAATGCTATTTTATAAAAGTTAGAACCGTTTCATAAACATGAAATTGAACTTTTTATGAATGTGTGAATCCAATTTCAGTGTTTCATTATCCCCCACGTGTCATAATTATCCCAACTGTCCCTACATCTTTTGTTCAACATTCAAAATTTGTTTTGTTTGAATCATGTCTGACACATCACCCACTGCATCTCAGAAATTTGATATGGACAATAATGCCAATTTTAGAATTGGAAAACCTAAAGATATTGAGAATATTTTTTAAGTGTAACAGCAACTTTTGAATCGCTGATCAAGAGTATGCACGCAGATACTCGAACCTCTTTCATCCCAGTGAAAATGTTTTCCGGCTACTGTTCAATTTGGACGAGTTTGGAAGTTTTTTCAACTCATGTCGAAACATTTGAGGCTCAAAAACTATGCTAACACCTGCACTTGACTTTGTATATATGTTTAGCCGATGATTTGCAATATTATCTTCGGTCCATTTTTCCAAAGCTATGTAAGTATTTGTGTAGTGTATGTACATCTCATACTGAAAAAAAATTCTATCCAATATTATAATTTATAGATGAAAATTTACTGAACTGTACAGTATATGGGGGACAAATTTAAAATTCGTAAAATATATTGAAACTTACAGCAAATTTCGATGAATGAGCATAAATAATTACTAAACTAATATTAATTTTTCATGTTCATTCATCAAAAATTTAAGCTTCAATAATTTCCCCCGAATTTTAAATTTGTCCCCCATATACTGCATACAGTTCACTAAATTTTGATAGAATTTTTTTCTCCGTGTACAAAAAGATGGAAAGAAATGAAATCCCCATTTAGCATTAATTTTGAGATTTGATTATTCAATTTTTTTGGTTCCAGTTGAAACTTGGAAGATTTGCTGTGGGATAAATATATACTGTCGCGATAAGAAGCTCGTGCGTGAAACGTTTGTCGCCGACGGTGGTCCGCGGTACCATGGGGACAAAAATAAAACTATTAGCATTATTGGTAGCCGTGCATTCGCCAACTGGTGGGTCTTACGCAACGGCGGAAATCGATGTTCAGAAGCCCAACCGGCCGAAACAAAATGAAACAAAAAGGGAACGAAACAAAATGAAGAAGCGTGTTTTACGACGCAACGGGCCTTTACGATTTCCTCCATTGAGTCGGAGAAACCGTCCGTGGCGTAAGCCTTTATTATCGTGGTCGCGGCTCGGCGAAAAACTCCGCAGCTCTGCGAAGAGTCAATTTACGACCATCGGCCTTTCGGCATCCTTCGCCATTCAGTGACGCTGGGACGACACTCAAACGAATTTGTAACGGACTGCTACTGATCATTAGAGGAGACGAATCTTGCTCGCGGCATATTTCCATATCAAATTCCGCACAAATGAATTTTGCTCCAACGTCATTATCTAGGTGACCAGCAAATTTAACACCATTCGTTCTTCTTTTTTTTTATTTTCCCTTTTTGTCATTCTTTTTCGTTTGTATAAATGTTCTAACCCAAAAGTTATAAGTGAATGTTGTTTTGTTTCAATGAACTGGTTTTTTAAATAGATAATATTGTACTGTGAAGATAAAGGTCAGCTTTGAAAATATTTTGTATCGGGATTTAGACGTTTAAGAATTGTAGACGAGTTTTGCGTGAAAAACATCTTGTGAATCTGGGTTGCGAAGAAAACGAAAGTAAAATGAACGACGATGACATGGCATGTATACAATTGTCCTCATATGCATATAACAGTGACGTGTGAGATGCGAAATGACAAGCTGCCGTTTGAGTAGCTTGTCATTCTGCTCGTAGGAATTGAGCGACATTTAAATCTGGCGACACTCCTGAGGCGCGATGATTGTCGAGATGGCCTCGAGATATCATTTTGAACGAGTTTGGGTGTGTCACAAACGGATCCGGAATTCGAGATTTGACTTCAGATATATCTATGAGTTGCAAAAAGAACAAAAAAAGAACCACAATTCTTGACAGGACCAAATCCTTCTATTCGATGATTTTCTTATTGAAAGTTTCTTTTGCTTTGGAATATTCGGAAAACAATTCGAACTACAGAAAATTGTTTTACAATTTTTCAACGCCAAACATGCCAATTTTTTTATCAATCTTTGAAAATAGTTTGTTTAGAAATATACGTTTCGACTGCATTCAGTTCAAAAAGAAGTGACTTTTGATCGATTGGATATCAAAAATATTTCTATTTATTAATGTACAAAAAGATTATGAATAATATATTCATTGTCAAAGAAAAGTGTATAACAAAATATAGATGACTTTTTTCAACATTTTCTGTATAAATATAGTATATAAAAAATTAATATTATAGCTAAGCAATTTTTATGCTCATTTGTCAAAATTTGCTGTAAGTTTCAATAATTTTTTACGAATTTCAGATTTGTCTCCCATATACTGTACAGTTTAGTATATTTTCATCTATAAATTATAATATTTGATACATTTTTTTTCTCAGTGTATAATGCATATTAGAAAACGTAAAAATATCAGGAAAATGATAAAATGTGTTGTGACGATATGACAATTGTCAATTGAAATTGTTTGGTTATCTTGTTCCTGCGTGTATAGAATAGGGACCACAAAATTGTCGCAAGAATTGTAATCCAACTTTTTGATTTGCACGACGTTTGATGTTAGGCGCCAAGACCGTGCAGTAGGTCGCGATAGGTGTGGGATTATACACTGTATATACTTAGCCGCAATGCTGTCCAACTATAACGTTATTATCGTGACCGCAGAAACACCGCGACCGATTTTCTCGAATAATTGTGAGCAAACTTTTTTATCCTTTCGCTCGGTACTTTGAAACACACGAATTTGTGCGTCATCCGGGATGACACAAATTGAACAATTCTCTTACCGCAACGCGGTATTGTGACTGTGGGTCTTAAATTTTGATTTCTGATCGGTGTGTACACGATTGGCTTTGTGCCTACCAGATGACTTGATATTAAAATAGAACCGAAATACAAGTAGTGAATAGAATAGTACGAAAAAAAGTACGAAAAAAAAAAAAAACGGGAAGGAGATAAATAATAAATAAGCAGTGCCGCTAACCGCTAAGTCACTACGTCTTTTGAAAATTATACGATTCAAAAAGTATCTTGCCTTAAAAGCACAGTTAGACACGCGGCACAACTTTTATGAAGCGAGGATAATCGAAAAACCTGTTCAAAACTAGCCAAAGAAACCATTCGCTCCCGCACCCTAGGAGTTCCCGACCCTCTCCCTATTGCTTCTACATGTGTTCGTACGTAATATCACGCTCATGTGAAACCGCGTGTATTTCTTAATTATCGCGCAATTACAAACCAATTCGAAAACAATTTCCAATTACTTTCCTTTTTTTATTCTCTCTCTCTCTTTCTCTCTCTACCAAATGCTTTACATTTTGCAAACACTGCTAACATCTTATCAACAATTTTTTGCAATCACATTTTTCGGTCTTGTAAAAATTGCCAGTAAAATATCTTACGACCGTCGGACTCGTCATAAACTTTTACTACTGATATTTCAAGCTTGAATGTGCAAGAAAAAAAAGGGGCAAGTGAGCTGCACTCAGTTTTCAGAATTATGAATGACTCGTTTTTTGCCTCCTCCTCCTCCCACACTTTAGGACTGTTCATCAAAATTGATTAATTCAATAAGAAACTGGCCCATAAATAATGCAATAAAATTAAATTGGCAATAAAAATCGAACGGGAAAAAATAGTTGGAGCGAATTGCAATTTGTAAAGCCGAAAGTTCAGCTAAGTTCATTAGCGGCGGAGGAAAATACATTTTGGGTCTGGGCCCCGTTGTCTAACTCACGAATGAGACGAAGGCCTTGCAGGGCCGAAGACTTATGTATATCCGTAGCAACCAAGTCAAAGTCATTAATAACTCCGGTGGGAACGCCCATCTTCATTTTATACCTTTTCTTTTAAGCCAAGCACTGTGAACGAAAGGATGCAAGAGAGCGCCAGGTCAGGTATATAAGATACGCACCGCGGAATATATTGGAATACCTGAGCAATTTAGTGGCGAAGCACTAAATTTCAACGCCGTGACTAAAACTTTGCACTGCGTACTCGCCCCTGTGTGAGATGGAACATTCTTTTTCAAGCTACCAAGTTCAGTCTCAGCAAATATATAAGACTGATAATACTCATACCTCATTAAATAATATCATTTTTCATACTTCGGTTACAGCTTTTAACTTATTTCAATTCTTATAAATTTACACTTAACCGATTGGGTCTCACAGGCCCAAATCATTTTTTCCATTTTTTTTTTTTTTCTAATCAACTTTTTCATTCTTTCATCAAACAATTGAAACAAAAAATGTTTTACAATAGCAAACATATCCGACTGAATTAGGTGGGATGGGTGACTGTGTAATATAGTAAAATATTTTTGGGAATCAGTTTTTCTTAACTTAAGATACTAGAATATTCTCAATTGAGATATTGAAATGCCTTTGAAACAGTTTAATCATTTTTGAATTGTGAGAGGGAATCGAATTCCAAGTTCGGACCTGTAACTTTGCAAATAACAAAAATAATCTGATATTTTTGTGATTTTCAATTGTAAATCTCTTAGTACAAACACGTTTATAGCCAAATTTAAAACATTGAATATCTTTAGGTTTAGAGATTTTAATTTCAATTTAGAAGTTGAAAAAAAAATGATATATAAAATACAAAAGCCATACATTTTTACAATAAGTTTGAAATCAAAATATCTGAAACTCGATTTAATCAAACTTATTCACATTTTGCAAAATCATTTATGACAACTGAAATTAAATATATATATCAGTTTTAAACAAACTCTGACTTTCCAAAAAAACAATCATTTTTAATAGCCGTGAATTCACATAAAATAACATTGAAAGTGGTATTGCAAGATTAATTAGACAGATATTCAAAAACTTATATCAAATCTAATCACAATAGACAGTAAAACGCAGTTTTTACTGTACCACATATCCCTTCTTAGAGTTAGACAACAATTGTTATCAAATGGTTCAATTAATCACACTCATCCAACAATTATAACTTTATTTTATTTATTCTGAAGAATAAATTCGAACAAGGAAATTGTTTTGTAAAATCGAGGATTTATAGTTGAATGCTGATCAATATATTTTCCGACAAGTTGAAATGTTGGTCAAGTTTGATGACCCTCAAATTTGACCCGCTATAAATCAAACCGGGGAATAGATGTACAAACAGACATATTTCTTTGGATTCGTGGTCTACAAATTTCGAAAACACCGAATCGATCGCGACGAAGAGTGAAGAAAAAAAAATGGAGGACTGAAAAACTTGCACGTTATTCGCGAGCATGTGTCAGATTGTAACGAAAGCAAAGTGCAGCCGCTTATTGAAAGAAGCTTGAAAGAAGAAAAGCAGAAGATATGAGAGGAAGAAGACGGCGAAGAAGAAGAGGGCTCAGAGGCCAACTGATCATCGCATGCATTTAAATTGGTTCATTAAAGCCCCTCGTTGCTTCCCGCACCCTTCGGACTACCCCTCGCTCCCTGTTGCTCGTTCTCTCGGCTCTGCCATCAACCTACCACTGGCCACCCTGCGTACGCGTTCAAATAAATGAAAAGTGCTGCTCGGCTTTTGACACAAACTGTCAAAATTTCCCCGCGGTATCAACAACACACATACGACAATTTCAAATTAATTATGCGTTAAATATTCCATCGCTATTCTCAATCCTCCAAACAAGATATTCAAACATTTTTCAATGAAGTAATTAATGTTTTTTCATTTCACAATTTTAATTTCGTTTATATATATTGTCAATCTATTGGCCATAACATAGATCATATATAGCCCATATGTTTTAAAAATATTCAAAAAATTTTTTCTATTCAAGTAACTTATTTTATTCATTTCAATTTCAATTTTGTTTATATCTATTATCAACCTATTGGCTATGATATAGATCATATATAGGCCATATATGCTCCGAAAATATTCAAACATTTTCGTTATTCAAGCAATTTATTTTATTCATTTCAATTTAAAATTTTTTATATCTGTCATCATATGCTAATCATAAATAATCAATCTATTGGCTATAATATAGATCATACATAGCCCATATATGCTCCAAAAATACTCAAACATTTTTTGATTCAAACAATTTATTTCATTCATTTCAATTTAAATTTTGTTTGTATCTATTATCAATCTATTGACCATAATATACATTATATTAGCCTATATGTGGTTCAAAAATATTCAAACGTATATATAAAACGTAATTCTGATAGAAAAAAACATATATATACAATATATATTAATGATACAATACATTTCACTAATATATTTTTAAACAAACAATTTTGAACAAATGTTCTGATGGATTACGTATGTATGTTGACTTCGAATTATTGGTATACACTCTTGGTCGTGTTTATACCACCGAATAGAATATACATGCTGCGGTCGACCATGTATATATAGCATGTCTATCCCCCGAGCTGTCACTCCTTCCTGAACCTGACAGTAATTCCTGTCACTTTATTCCTCAGTCATCAGATGTTAGAAACAACAATAGCGACAAGATTTAAAACATTATAAAAATCCTTGTTCAACCTACAAACAGTTCCTGACAAAGTTTTCGAAACAAAAAGAAGAAAAAAGAAGGAACAAAAAAAGAGAGTTTGGTTGCGAAAGAAAAGTTGTGAACGAAAAAATTGATAAACAAACAGGAAAAGATTTTCATTCCGCGGGTTATGAAAATGTCAACCGAGAGATGAGGATAATCACGCGAAATTTGCGAGCGCGACAACTTGTCTACGATGACGAGCACGGTTGCAAAGAGAGAGAGAGAAAGAGAGAAACGTGGAAAGAGAGAGAGAAAGAGATTGAGGCTTGATCGTTGATGTTTCGCCCACAGGAAACACACTCGGAGTTCCCACGTGCCCGGGTCTGACGTGAAACGATCGCGTGCGCACCTACGTGCGGCCGTCACACCAAGATTAGTCAGGGGTTGGCACAAAACGATAGCTGCAAAAATTTTTCGGAATAAAAGGTCGCGAAAAGAGTCATAGGATGAAAATTCAAACCGGACGAATGAATCTAATTTGAGTCATCGATGGGGGTGGAGGTTGGAAGAAGAAACCAAAGATGGGGAGGGGGAAGGGAAAAGGACGTCATTGGCATAGAGGAGAGCGTGATTGCAGACACGGCCGCGTGACTCTAACTACCGGGGGTTGTGCTGATGGACAGGTACAGTTTGGTCGCTCACGCGCGTGCACTCTGGCCCCGACACGAAGAACAAACCATCAGTCTGAAACCGAAGGCAAAATGCCTGTAATTGAAAGCGCCGTTTTCATATCGCTCGATCGTACGAGGAAGTCAAGTTTGAAATATAGTCGTACTTCGTCGAGGAAAAGAGAGCGCGCAGTCTGACGATGGGAATGCGGCAGATGCGCCCCAGCTTTTCCGAGATGATTTGGGAGGCCGGAATTCTCGGCCAAGTGACAGCAGCATACGATTGACGAGTGGAGCCCCCAGACACCTACGGGTTGTGCCCTAGAATGACTGGTGATATTTTTAGGGCAGCGGCTGAACTTCAAGGACCGTCGCCCGAGGTCAGAAACACACGCGGGCCCCTAATTATCGCCCCGGGGGTTCCCCTTTCAGGCGGGGCTCTCTTCTGGTACAAAACTGCGCGGCAGGGGTCTACTGTTGAGTTCTCTTTGACTCGGCTCTGCCAACTCCTCGCCGAATCCACCCACAAGATACGAGTAACTGTCGAAAGGCGAATCCATGAACGTACAAGCCGACAATGCGACAGTGACGTGAGGAGTCGCGATTACAGTCCGGCCCATTCCTTCTTCTTTTTTTTTTTCGTTTTTTAAATAAGTACTTAGGTTGGAGAGAAGGTGTACCTCTTTTGCAGGGTCCTGCAAAATTTGTTGAGTGTAGAATGATGATGGAGGAAAAATTTTTATCTAATATTATAATTTGTAGATGAATATTTAGTGAACTGTAAAGTATATGGGGACAAATCTAAAATTCATAAAAAATTATTGAAACTTACAGAAAATTTTAACGAATGAGCATAAGAATTACTAAACTAATATTAATTTTTCTATTATTGATATTCTATTTCTTTATTAACATAATTCTATCAAAACTTACTGAACTGTACAGTATTTGGGGGACAAATTTAAAATTCATAAAAAATTATTGAAACTTGCAGCGAATTTTAATGAATGAACATAAGCAATTACTAAAATATAATGTTAATTTTTCATGTTTATTCATTAAAATTTGTTGTAAGTTTCAATAAATTTGTATAAATTTTAAATTTGTCTCTCATATACTGTACAGTTCAGTAAATTTTGATAGAATTTTTTTCTTCGTATATGGCAAAGATATTGGAGAAATTAAATTTTGACATAAGAGAAATTACAATGTTTGTTCAATAATGATCTTTTTCTTCCACCACAATATTTGTTTCTGTAGAAACCTATTTCGGATGCTATTAATAAAGTTTTTGTAAATTGCAAATTACAAACTTCTATTCCACGATTGTTGGAACATCAGAAAAACCACAAATTATAGTTCCAAGTTTGAACAATTTAAATTTTTGAAAATAAGTTTGAATTTCCAAAAGTAATGTTTGGAAATTTAGAATTGAAGTTTGAAAATGTATAATTATTGAAGTTCGAGAATTGTATGAAGTTTAAAATTGAAGTTGAAATTCAAATTTGAAGTTTACGTTTAAATTCAAAGTTTATAATTTATGATGATATTTGAAGTTGATTAACAGTTTTGAGTTTGAAGTTTAAGTTTCAATTTAAAGTTTAATGTTTAAGTTTGAAATTTCAAATTTGCAAATTAATTTCAAGAATTTTGCAATAATTTGCAGAAATTTTTTGTCTATTACATTTCTTAGTAGTTTCTTCGCATATCCTTTGCAGACTTCTTTTTTTTATCATTGTAGAAATCTGTCTTATAAAGGATATAGATTTTTGTACCGCACAATTTCGCGGCGTAATGAGAATCGAATGTTGAGCACAGTTGTCATTACGCTTGCGTAAATCAATAATTACGACTCTTTTGCAAACTATCGATCACCCGTAATAACAATTTGTGCCGCGTATTTATTTTTCATTTATTGCCAAACATGCGAACCTTGTTAGTCCGTACTTTTTGTAGGCATCAAACATATATTTCCATACACGCTAAACTGCAGTTTTACAACAATTACAGAAAATTCAACAATGAATTTCAACAATGCAAAAAATGAAAATTGACGTAGTTGTATCCATCATCGACATTTTTATTTATTTCTTTATATAACAAGTTGTAAAATAGAATATTTTTTAAATATATTTCAGATATATGATCCATTCAAATTAACTATCATAAGAGTTTGCTAAAACAAATCTACAACTATACATTAGATTGAATTGTTTGAATTTGTATCTGCTTTTCAAAGAAATTAGAAAAACCATCTGATATGTGGAAAATGTAAGAGCAAGTATTTTATGGATGTTTATATTTCATTGGGGTGTAATTTTTGGTCGGACAGAATATCAAAAAGAGAAACAAGTGCTCGATTCTGCCCACAAATTTGGTCATAGTTTGTTCGGACGCTTGAATAAATAATCAAACAGATTGCAGGGCGCATTGACCGTCAGATTTTTGAAAGATTAATTAAGATCCATAATGGAAATGTAATCGCAGCGCTGGATTTTGACACATGACCGTGCGTGGTCACGTGTCACGCTGCTCATGCATCACACAATTCTGAAATCTAACCGCAAGCACACGAAAACATAAATAATCAACATGCATGATTAGGAGTTAAATTTTACCCAACCATTTTTTCTTCCATCTTTTACAGTCATAAATTAAAAAAAAACTCACTCCTTTTTTTTTACTCTCAGTCTTAAATTTAATCTTAATTTTAATTTTTGCAAACAAAAAAAAAAGAAAAAAGAAAAAGCAAAAAGGGACTTTAAAACAAGTTCAGGTGAGATCTGCGCCGAGACGACTGATAAAAATTCAATTACGTCGCAGGTACGGAAATAAAAAAAAGAAAAACAAGCTGGGAGAATAAAAAATGACACACGAGACGGCATTGTGAAACGGATATTTGAGGGAGTGTCGAAAGGTTATGACAGTGCCACCTGCTTAGGCTGCACACACGAAGTTGAATATGCGGCCTGTTTTTCTTTGTCTTGTTTCTGACCTAGCAGAAAGTTCCACTTGATTAACCGAGTTTAGTGCGATGGATCTATATCCCATCAAGACTTCGGACTGACTTCCCTTCAACTGCCAGTCGTCTGATGGCCGACAGGCAAAACGACCAATTTAATAGCTTTGTTTTCCTTCTTATGCCCGCCGTTTTAATTACAATCAAAATTGCTTGTGAAAAGAAAGCATTGGGTTCGTTTCAAAATTACTGAATATATTCAATTTCGATCAATTCGTTTTTCGTTTTCATTTCAAATGTCAATATTTGCTCCTTTTTTCTATGCTCAGAACTTTCGGAAACGAAAATTTCGTTTCTTTTGAATTGCACCTTTTGGATTGCACGATGAGAGATTATCTAAGGTGTATTCATTTTTGGTGGATAATTTTTACAAAAGAGGACAAAGATGAATTCAAAACCGGGCGCTGCGTGACAATCAGTCACTAGTCAGATATATAAATCTGACTCATAAGTTACAAGGACCCCCATAGGCCAGACAGAATCACGTCGTATCTAGCGCGAGGGATGCTGATGCTGGTTTGAGTGTAGAGAAGCCGAGGTTAAAGCATATCAAGATCTCTTTGCATTTCTGCGGGGGCGAGGTTTCATGGGTTTCGATGAGGGAAAACGTAGCGGAGAGATATGTCCTGAGCTTATCTACGCACTATTCCCCCAAGGGCGAACGCTGTCAGTTTGTGACCCGCGAGATAACGGACTTTCCACCACACCCGGGGTGCTCAAGTCATCGAACTCCGGACACTGATGTTTAATTTGGCTCACTTTTGTTGTTATACTCACTTCATTCAATTCACAAAAGCAAAACATTCTAACAGATAAACAGATGAAAAACAGCGAAGTACAAAATTAACAACAATTTTAATTTTAATTTTAATTTTAATTTTAATTTTAATAAGATACGGGATGTAATAAAAATATATTATGGAAATGCACGTATTCTCATAATATGGAAATTCATGATTAGCAAAATTATAGTAAAAGAGACACCACGCCTTTTTCTATGAATTTCAATATTTATAAAATATAAAATAAAGTACAATATTGTTATGAAATTAGGTAAATTTTAAAATGAATGACTGTTTAGCGTGGGGGATTCCAAATTCCTTCGAAATAAATCATAAAAATCGAATAATATGATTAAAATGTTTCCGAATTCAAATGATTTATTTGAATTCGAATGTCTTGTATTCAAATTCGATAAATTCATTTAGTCAGTTCAAAATAGCCAGTTTCATTACAATTTAGTGAATTTCAAAAACATTCTTAGACAAACTGATTTCATTAGGAATAACTTGGATAAACAGATAAACAATTTCAAATGCTGTCAAATGAAAGATTGCAAAAATATTTGATGTCCGAACGAAACAGCCAATGCAGTTGATTCGAGCCAAGCTCTGCAAACATTAGAAGAAACTAGGCGTGAATAATATACTTCTCTACGGACATTTAGAATGAATTCGTTAAAAATTGTTTAATTTTTTTGTTGCTTTCGATCGTTGAAGTTGTAAAGTTTATTAAACTCTTGTACCATTTTAATCATCTTTTGTTTTTATTTCGGAGAAGTTTACCTCGCGTATCTTTAGAGCTGATGAATTTCGAATATGTCAATTATTATGATTTGAAAATTGGTAAAAATACAATACAATTTTTATACAGAGAAAAATAAATAGTTAGTTTTTAACAAAAAAAAAAAAAAAATGAATTAATAATTATTAGGAAATACTCGCAATACTACTATCTTAATGCGTATAATTTAGTTCAAACATTATTTTATTATAACAAAATGAAGCTCGTTTTATAACAAAATAATGAATAATATAGTTATGTTAAAACAAAAGTTCAATCGAAAAATGAAAATTGCAATACAATTATATACAATTGCAAATTCAAATTCTGGCTCTCAAGAAATCAGCCAATAAGGAAAGAGGAACGAAAGTGAATTTAGCTGAAAGAAGCGATTAATCGATTTAATCGATACAAAAGCCAATTCACAATTCACTTTTTCTCTTTAGGACTTGTCATCTACTTTTTCTCTTTAGGATAGGATAATTCTATTATTTATCTAGTGAATGTGAAAAATGGAGACAAAATTTTTAATTATGTAAAATGAAGAAGTTCAACAACATCATTATTGTTGAAGAGACTGTAGTAAAGTGGTGAAAACCGTGCAAGAAAATTTGGATCAATCAGATGACCACTTGGCGGTTTCTCCGGAACTTGGACAACGGAACCGAGACGATTCAGATTACTCGCTAAAGATGACCTTATAGGATGCAACAATGACAAATATATTGCGACTGAGAAACACCGAAAGAAAATTTCAATCATTTTCTATCCCTAGTCCCTAGTAAAAAAAATCATATATCGTTCATACATAAAACATATATTGACAATATACGGACAATATATACTGACCATGTATAAACAATCTATTGTCAATATATTAATAACATATTGAATGTATTGCTAATATGCTGCCAAAATATAGACCATATATGAAAATCACTCATATATTATCAATATATTTTGACAATCTTTTCTCAATATATAACAATATTATTTGATGAAAATAATAAATTGTCAAACTATTAATAATATATAGACATTATATGATCTTGCACTATCAAGGTTGTGATTTAGCACTTTTATATCGTTATTATTATGAAAAAAAGAAAAAGAAAATGAGATGGTGTTAATAAAACAAACTTTTCAATATACAACGACAAAAATAAGTTCGCAATGAATGAAAAAAAAATCGTTCGGTGCCAGAAAATCCGGGAAAACTCATGAAAACAACCTCTTCACTGAAATCGCTATCACAACGTTTGATAAGATTCTTATTTCTTGAAAAGAGAGAAAAAAATAAGGAAAAAGAATGGAGGCTTTAAATTCGCCGTCATTACCATATCAATATACTCAAAGTTGTGAGCTTGATAAAAAAAAAAAAAAAAAAAAAAAAAAATCGTGGTAACTTTTTTTCTGTTAGGTTATGGCTTATCGGGAACTTTTTTGTTTGCACGCGCAGACTTATAATCCGTTTTGAAAAGCAAAGTGTCGGGGAGTTTGAGAGTTGGTGTGAACTAGTTTGCGGGAATGTTGTGCAAAAACAAACCCCAAAACCGATATTCATGGCAGAAAATCGGATATGCGAATCGGAGAAGAGGGTGATTAATAAGGTCGAATTAGGGGGAGAGAGGGTGGTTTGATGAGTGGGGGCACGGACATTTCGTCTGGACGTCGAAAACACGCGAGCCTCGCGGGTACTCGCGCGGAAACGTCATCGGCAGCTGGGATCGTGCTACGTAGCACGGAGGGGTTGTTTTTCGGGACACCCTCGTAGGTCCCCTAAGCCGTTCTGGGCGCAACCACACCAAGCCCTGCAGTGCTTATTTCACGAACGAGCGATCACCCTCGAGGGCGTCTTTCTCGCACGACAACTATCGTTCGTCGGCTCTATCTTGAACGAAGGGCGAAGGCGGCTTATCTTGACCCGGGTTTGTCTCGTCGGTTCGCCCGCCGAAGTCACAAGGGATGGATGACGCTTTGTGAAACCGGTCGTAACGAGATCAACCACGCGTGTGCGATTTGGATTTTTTAGAGGCGCACGCGCGTGCTGGTCCCGACGGGATTAGCCTCGGTGTCAGCTCGCCTAAATTGTGGTCTCATGCGCGAAGATCCAGATAACGCTCGCTGTCACAGCAGTTGACGCGCTCTGCAAACGTTTTCAAAACCATCAATGCCATTATATTTATTCCTGCTTCGGCTCTACCTAGCCGCTTATAATCGCGTCTCGCATCAATTGTGATGATGGTTCACTTTTTTTTTCCTTCAACTATACTGCGTTCTTTTTTTGACTTAAGACGTAAACATTATACCTATAAAACTGACGAATATAAATAAGTAACATTTTATGTTTTTTTGAAAATTGTTTTTTTTTCAAATGTTCAAAAATTTGAACGACCTTTAAATACACCTATAATACGGTTATAGTGTATATATTTGTATGTTATGTTTGTTTGAGATATATTTTGAATTTATTTTGAAATTGGAGGCTCTGCAAAATTTTAAAACACACGGAGAGAAATAAATTCGAAAATTTACTATTAAAAATCGCAAACCTAGTCCAGACTCGAAATCCAATGGAATTTACTATATGAAATATAGTAAAATTCAATATAAATATTTGAAATTTTATCACATATATATAATGAAGTTTACTATATTTTATAGTAAATGCTGTTGAATTTTAAGTCTGGGCTAGGTTTGCGATTTTTATAGTAAATTTTCGAATTTCCTTTTTCTCCGTGCAAACTTAACACAAATAGGTACACTATAAACGTATTAGGTACGTTTACCTTACTTTTTTAACAAAATATAATCGGACAAATGACTAACATTTTGAATGTAATATACAAAATGCATTATTTAAATTATGAAAACGATACATTAGTTAATGTTATTTAAACCTAATGATAATAAAAGGTAAACGTAAATTACTTCCGTTACACAGAGAAGTACATGAAAACATGAATATGTCGAAATATACGGAGGCGTTATCATGTGACATTTGTAAGGTGTTGTTTATAGGTCGATAGGTGACACTGAAGTTTTTCACAATAAGAACAAAGTATTATTTTATAGAATTTTATAAGTTGCTTGATAACAATGTATGTATCTGAAATTTTCTATAGTTTTAAGTTGATATTTTTGATCATTATTGAAAAAAAGATGAATTTGTGAATTATGCTAATAAACGCTGGTTTGTTTGACACATTGCAAAATAGACGAAGTGAAGTCCTTTGTCACAAGTTGCGGGTCAATTTTTTTGCATGTTCTCGTTTGTACTACTTTTTGATGTTTTTTTACTGGTTCTCTTTGGGCGGTTCAAATATGTCACAGCTATCAATCACCGTATGACAACATCTATAGATGCCCGATAGTCATCCGATGCAACGCGAAACTATCCTCTTTTGCATGTTTATCAAGTCAACCAATTGTCAAACAGAGATGTTCCAACTTTTATCACCAACATCGTGATGCTCGTCTACCCTAAACAATAGCATAGCGATGCCAATCGGGCATCTTCGACGTGTCCTGCATCGTCTTATAAATTTTGTATTAGTATATTTTTGTTTTAAATTTCATTGCAATAAAACAAGAAAAAGTACAAAAACTTGGAAGCCCGGGTGGAATTATAGATCATAATCGATCGAAAAGTAGCCTAATCATTTTGGCAGACAAAAACAGATGCCCAAACACGATGAATTATACAAAAGGTCTTATTGCCACGGGCCAAGTTATTATTTCGACAAATTTGGCGAGGTTTAGGAAGCTCGACTTTAGATTGAGTTGGAATGAATTTACACCCATCAGTTGTACGATGAAATGATGGAATCAATATTAGATCTCAAGATTGAGATAATAGGGATTATTATTCCAGTATCTGTTTTGACATCTACCGTGTGTGCGAGGCTGTATCGAAGGTAGCAGCGAATCTTAGCAGGCGTGGTTGAATAGCTCTTATGTATATAACATTGGGTCTGCAGCGCGCGCACAAAATATAGTCGCATCCGCCGAATAACCGCCAACGCAGTCATTATTATAACTGGTTTCCGGCTTTTTTTCAGTTATAATCGCTCGGTGATTACCCGAAGAAACGTCTTCGGCTCGAGTGCCTACTGTTATTGCCTTGGGTCAAGAGAAGGGTGTGTACACTATTAGGGTTAACTTTTATTCTGTCAGGTTCGCTGCTTCGATCGATGATTCATCGTCAGTTTTTATCTTGACGCATTAATAAATAATTTTCGATGGACGGTTGCATTTTCAGCGGTGGCAAATTCAAGCTGCTAATCATTCGACCGTAGGCAGACGAGTCCACCAGTGAATTTCCACATTTTCAAGTTTTTTCTCAAACTGATATGTAATTACAATAACTGGTGAATTTTCAATAACCTTTTGAACCGCAGATCTAACAAATAAAATGATCTGCAAATCTTTATATTTCATGCACATTACGCATTCGATGAAAAACACATAATTAATACATAAACCATACGGTTAATTATTAAAAACTAGTGACGTTTACATTTTTTTTCAATTAATTTTCTTTTTCAATTTAATGTTTCCTCAATCATTAGTATTAAACAAGTTGATTAAAAAATCGTTCCCAGAATCGCCCTTTTGCAGGGATGTCAATAACTTGTTTCTATCCGCAAAAAATTTATATCTTATTTAAAAAACTGGTTGTTACAAGGGTGTAACGGAAGATGGGATGAAAAACCAGTTAGGTATTTTCGTCAACCGAGCAAAATCTGTTTTTCGATTGATCAGACAAGATTAACGATCAATTTTGGTAAACAGAAAACAATTTTCACGGAAGTATGGTTGCCAACCATCATGCATCAGAGGTAATTGAAGTTGAATGAAAGAACGTACGAATAAATGAGCATACGAAAGCGTAAGTATCGTAAAGGTTTGCAAGGCACATTAGAGAGCTTCCAATTCCGTGTAACGTTAAGCTGCAACAGGACGTCGTAGCGATGGGTCGCGAGGGGGTTTAATCACGGGGGCTATCACAATTCCTAAGTGGGCTTCCTGACCGCTTCAAAATTATAGATAATGTCAGATAATAATAACACACCCTGTAGGGGCAGTGCAGCCACGGGCAATAAGTATAAGGTAACACAAGATGCTGGTAGTGGTGGTATTAGTAGGAGGATAAGTATAGGCTTGTGACCAGTGGGCTGGAGTTGGCTCCACTCACTCAAAGTTACTTACCTATCTACTTACCTACCTACCTTCTGATAGAGCAGGAGTCAGGAGTCAGGCCCAGCAGTCTGGGACCCCATACGTGCCGGGCCACGAGGTCACCTCGGTGCCCCTCTGCTTCTATATCTCTCCCCCGTTCACGTATACGGCAAAAATTGTGTGCACAAATTTGCCACGTCAATTATTAGCAGGATTATGATTATTAGCTTTATGCATGCGCGTGAGCCCGGCATACGATTTTCTTGCCATTATAAAGTTTCAAAATGAACCTAAAAAAAATCATCAACCAAGAAAGAAAATGATTCGAAAGGTATACGATCAAGTACGAGTCCGTTCGTTGTTTTATTCTGATTCCGTTGTGGATCTGAAAAAATTTGTTAAACAATTTTGCATTGTAATAAGGCAAATTGAAATGACAATTGACGTGACGAAATTTGTATCGGAAAATAAAAACTATTATTATACATATTTGGTCGATCATAAAGAGTTAAGTTTTGTTGACAGAAAACAGATGGTTAACATATCGAATTATAATAATTTGCACTCAATTGCGACGGATTTCAAAATAATGATTTTCTCCAATGTCTCGTGCATATGATTTTCTTACTAATAGTAGGTTTCTGAATCTCAACGTAGTCACACTTGTTGCCAAAGTGGAAAAAAATGAAGTAATTAGCATGAAGTGGATTTTTTCTGTGATTGAATGTCGCGATAACTTCATATACATTTCAAAGTGACAAGGTTATGTAAGATTGTTAACTTCAACAGTTTCGTATTTTGGTTACGTGAAAATGTTAATGTTTTCTTATAATTGGCATTTGATTTGAATTTCAGGGTGTCAAAAAAAAACGTATGTGGGCAATGTAAATAAGTGATATACATACCGTGAGAGGTACTGATATATGTAAGCTAGTTATAAAATAAATTTTATGTCTAACTAATGCTTTTCTAGTAACTAACAATTTGAGATCAAGCTCTCAAAAACTGGTAAAACACAAAATCTTCATAACTTTTGAAATTTCGAGAAAATTTACTTTTTGCATTCCTTGGAAGCAGTTATAATAAATTCAAAGTTTTGATAAAATGTATATTAACAGTTTTTTTAGTTGAAACAATATTTACTTATTACTTTATTACTTTATAGTAAACTAAAAAAATGTTTCTTTTATTACCATTCCAGTAATATAAGCTTATAAATATATAAGTAAACATAAACTATATACCCTAGTGAAAAGGATCATATATTGACCATATATTGACAATATATCATCCATAGATTGTCAGTGTATTTTCAATATATTGACAATATATGAACAATATATCGATTTTTTAGAAAATTGCTAATATATTGCCAGTATACAGTCCATATATGAAAAATATTAAAAAATATATGGTCAATATATGATTTTATGAAAAATAATATATTGTCAATCTATTGATAATATATGGACAATATATGATCTTTTTTTACTAGGGTATGGATATAAATTATTTTCATCGGTACTCTAGTAGTTTATTCTTAGAGATGGAGTTCATTCTAAGATCGTATTTAAAGCTATGGTATGTAAATTCTCGTACATATTCATCGATGACTTATATCGATAAATTCTTGATCGCTGTCTTGCGCGATTACACGAAATTTTCTTATAATTGGCATTTGTATTGCAGGGTGGCAAACAAAGTGCGTGATGCGAAAACAAGCACGTAACGACTCATTTGAAGATAATAACATCAGCGACGATGACGCGCCGGGTGACTGCGCCACGCATAAATGAATTACGTAATTGGCGTGATTTCGAAATGACGATTGAAGAATCCTCCCTTGCGCATTGTCGCCCGACCCTTCCCGCCGTTCACCCCAAGTTATGGACTCGTGTCATAAAGTGGCAATATATGAGCCAAGCATATAAATGTAATACACGTATATACATTGATGCATGTAGTCACCCCTGCTAGGACATCCTTGCATTAACCGAAACACCTGTTCGTCGTCGCAGCCAGACTTGCCTGCACCAGACGAGCACGACGTTTTCGCGAGGGACAGATGCATCTAAGCTTCCCTCGACCTCCTCGACCTTGGAATGTATGCGCCAATATACAAGGAATGTTCCGAGGGTGCTCACGACATATGGGGGGCGTTGCAAACCTAGCTACTTCACGCTTGCCCAATGCAATTCGTTTTGCAGGATGCTTCAACTGTCTGTAAAAAGATATTACACGCCATCGCCTCTGCCCACCTACCTGCTCTCGCCTCTACCTGCCCTTTATTTTTTAATCTTCACAGTCTTCTGATAAAATTATGCTAGCCGGATGAATATTCATCAGGATGTTCTTCTTTTTTTTTCTTCTTCGTCGTCGTCCTCCTCCTCCTCTTCCTCTTGTTTTTCGTAAGTCAATTTTTTAATTTTCAGCTTGTCTGTAACTTCTTGTAAGCTCGGAATGAAAAATCGCATTCTGTTGGATGAACAAAAATATACGTACAGTGGAAAGAGAAAGAGAGCTGTTTTTCCCCCGCGTCAGCTGTTTTGAGTAGCAGGAATTTGTTCGGTACCATCACCCCCTCAAAAAAAAAATCGGGCCATTTTTCGGTACTGAAAGAAACGTCAAATAAATCGAATGTCTTTATGAATGCGTATTTGTAATTTATATCCATCGGTTGGGACAAAAAATGAAGCTGATGTGGGGATCCGACATAATTTATAAACAGCACGTGACCAAAACATGATGTCGAACTGATGAGGGGTGTAACTAGTTTAACGTTTTCTTGCTCTTATTCTCTGCAGTCGTTTACAATTTTTACCAAACTTAAACGATTTCGGTTTTGTTTTCACTGTCGAATCAGTTTTTCTTATTTTTTTAAAATTGTTTTTAATGATTACCACACAAGTTTGATGAATGAACTATATATTTTTATGACTTGCTTGTTAGATTCTCGAAAAAATCACAAAAATCACACCATCATTTTGTTATTATTTTTTTCAAAAAATTTTGAAATTAAATAACTAAGCATACCAATTTATTTGAAAATAATTGCAGAAAGTTTTTTTTTTTCAGATGTCAAAATGTTACTCATTCTCAATTTTAATTATTTTCATTTTTACAGAGTAATTCCCAGCTGGAACAAAAAAATTAATATACTTGTCAAAGGTGAATCCTTACTTTGCTATAACGTGTGAGTCTCCGAACAACATCAAAGAACTTTATTGTCAAGTAGCTGACAAAAAGAAGCTGTACGAGCAAGGTGGTATAGTCGTATAGATTTTGTCCAGAAGGGCTCTCTGACAGATCGAGCATCGTGACCAAGAAGACCCAGAAACGAAACAGTTTGTATTTGTAAGAATCGCACGAGTGCAGAGGTAAGGGTCATGCCGAGCTGGGGGAACAAATAAGCGTGTTTTAATGATCGCTGGGGTTGATCGCAGTGTCTATGGCGGTGCAAGTGCTCGGCCATAACGAAAGGCACTTGACTCGCGCGTGGGCCGGAAGCTTATGCTCCCTTTCGGGCTCGATTTGTGTCCTCTGGCACCCACGTAATTTCGACGTTGCACACCCCCGTGATTCTTACATCACTCATTGTGATGCACCGCTATTATTACGCGCTCTCATACACACACCCCCCAAAACACCCAAATTTTGCCATACAAAATAGTTGCCAATTACCAATTTGAATAATCATTAGCCCAATTGATATTTGATATTTTTATTCTCATAACGAAATTTCATCAATTTCAATATTTTCAAAAATTGTATTATTATTTTTATTTATTATAAGGTAAACATACCTAATACAGTTATAGTGTACCTGTTTGTATTGTCTTTATTTAAAATATATTTTGAATTTCTTCTGAAATTGGAGACTGTGCAAAAAATTTTATTTCAATTAATGGAAAAATCAGTCCTAATTTTTGCGCATTTCAAATAATTTAATAATTATCCATGATAAGAATCAATTTTAAAACAAATCTTAACACATACATATTTTGACTCAAAATGATTTATCCATTTTGCTGATGATATTAAAAAAACTTACTTACAAAAAATAACATTTTTAGGTCGCAATTATTTTTGACATTGTTGATGTTTTCAATATTTTTCCAACTGAAAATTCAATTCTTGGCATGATTTGATATACCGTTTTCGTAATCAAACTTCCCTGTTATTGAACGCGCGACAGCGAACAAAAAGAAAAGCCGTCGGAAAATTCACAACCAAAGGCTGAAATGCGAAAGGGAGAGAGAAGGTCTGGAGAAATAATGCTTGTTGGCGCAGCTAATGAAGAGTGCGCAGAGTTGCAACGTGGCTAATTTTATCAATTACACATCGGAGAGTGGAAGTTGCTTTTCCGAGTTTTGTCGCATTTTCTTTTGTCCATCAGTTACTATAGTGTATTTGTTTCTTTTTTTGTTCATATACGAGCGTATTTGTTGTTTCATCTGTTGTGACAGTTAAGTTTGCTGTTTTATTAATTGTTATAATAGCCTTTTATTCTAATGAAAATGAGTATTTAACATTTTTTTCTTCATCAGACTATATCGACAACGTAATTGTTTTTGGAGAAGTGCAACTTTTCATACGAAACAAAGCTTTGCAAATTTATACTTTCAAACAAATTGTTTATTTAATTAATTTGACAACGAGTGATACAAAATAATGTATTTTATTCGAAAAAATGTTGATATCGTTTTTTGAGACTGATTTTTTCATATTTATTCATTAGAAAAATCACTTTTTTGAGATATTATAATGTCTCAATTAAAGAATATTAGGTTACAAACACCGAAACNCTAAGTGTTTTTGTAGTAATTTTTTTGAATATTTCATAATATTTTCCTTATTAATAAGGTAAGAGGTAATGTTGGATGTTTTATAAACATTTTTGGAACATTATTTTTGGCAGTTTTACCATATGAAAGAGAAAAAAAAAATTTAAGGTCGAATGAGCAAGTTTATAAAACAAATATTTTTACAAGTTCCATTAACAAATGTACTAATAAATACGAGTCTAAAATTTTTAGAAACATTGACAATCTCTAAGCTAACATATATTATTTGGTAATTGAACAACATGATATATTTGTAAATATAAAATACATTTTTATACAATAGTTTTAAATAAAATGACTTGAATTAATGTTTGTAAAACTTCTTCACACTCTACCAAATTATTCATAACAAATAAAATCACACATAGTTCAATTTTAAACAAATTTTGATACCTGAAAAAAAAACTTTTTTGAACTACTGAACACGCTTAAAATAATTGTGATATTGAGAAATGTGAAAGTGATATTGAGAGATTAATTAGACAGATATTAAAAACATTTTATAGAATTATCCATAAAATTAATAGGAATTTATAAGATTTATTATTGTTTAAAAAATAAGCTTGAATTTATACCATACTTTAAACCAAAATTTTTCATTTTCATTTTGGACCCATTTTTTTTATTTCAAAATACTCAGGTAATCTCAATTTCAAGACGTTATAAAGTCTGAATTTAAAACACAACAGATTTCATCCAGTTGTAAGATTGTAAGAAAGACATAAACAAATTTTAATGAATATTGTAAGACAACTTCATTTGCAAATGAACCTGCTTTATCGCGTGGTAAAGTGGTTGATCAAGAAATAAACAAAAGCACGAGTCGATACGTTGTCGATCATAAGGTTTCTTGGAGAATATAAATCATGACCAGCGCAACTAATGGTTGCACGTCGAATGTGAATAATGTTTATTTATTTGAGAAGCGTGAGTCGATCCCAGTGGGTGACTTGACGAGGCAGAGCGGAAAGTTATGTTTGAGCCTAGCTAGATATGGTGGAGAGGCTAGTTTGAGGGGGGTTGGGGCTGTATATATGCCAACATATCTATACCTCGCGCAAGTCGAGATTGCACGCGTTTACAAAGCAAATGGCTCGAAAATAAACGCCAACACGGCTTGTCGTGCAAAAACAGAAGAAGGAGACGAAAATTGGCGCTGGAAGGAATAAAAGAAGGAGAAAGAGCGAGGGCGATGCGTCGGCGCTGGAGCTGGGGTCGCGCGCGCGATCGGCCCAGCTGCGGAGGGGCGGTATAATCGATGCGGACATGTGCAGTTCTCTTGGGGTGGCTCTCACAACCCCTAACTCGCCAAACCTATTTATACAACAATGCTGCGTACACCCCCATAAAACCACCCCGTGGACCACCGACGTGGCGCTGCTGCACGGCGCGCACACAAAGAGAAGACCCCCGACTGACACGAACATACCGGCCTTCACGCTACAGAAACACACGCCGCCGCTTTCGGTTTATAATCAACCCCTACACAACAGTTTATCTTAAATGATGCCGGCCAAGGGGGTTGCGCGTCAAGAGCTCCTGCTCCTGCTGCTGGTATTTTAAATAGGCGAACACTTATCAGTCATGTGCAAAATACGCCGGCGCACAAAACACCAGTTGATAACCAATTACCGCCATTCTTCACATAAATTTGTCCCAATTTTAAAATCAGATCCGAGTGCGTTTTAACACAAGTTTAATTTTTAAGGGCTCTTTTATACCTGCAAAGTCGACCAAAATTGTAACTTTGAACATTTGGTTTTCATTCACCAATGAAATTATACGTTTCTGTGAATTTGTTTTCTACTTTTTATTTCATAATGATGAAAATTATGAAATAAAATTTGTTAATATGAAAAAAAAAATTACATTTGAATTTTGATTGTTCACAACTAATTAAAAGTTAATTTTGTAGGGAAAATATTTTTGTTCATAAAATTTGCAAGACTGCCATTTTGTCAATGAATGTTTGTTTTTTCAATTCATCGATTAAAAACTCGTTTTTACTGCTGTCAATGAAATCCCATTGGAATTTCGATTTCGATTAATTCCCCTGGCGTCAATCATGGCCACTGCAAAACGGTTTTTTAAATCATTGCCTCATGGACGCCATAAAATGTTTGTTTCACTTGAACATTTATGTTATCAGTTTGATTATTGAGAAATAAATAGTTGAAAACAATTTAAACAATTTTATTTGATACCATCAGAGAAAAAATAGTTAAACTTTCTTATCTTTTTTGACGTTGCAAATAAAGGTAATCTCTTCAGTCAAATAATCCGATGTAAAAATAATCTGACACAAATATGGCACTATATGTGAACATATGTTACATATATAACCATATATATTTTCATTCTTTATTAGGTTAACACAAAAAATGTTAGTTTTAAAATGTCTACAAATAAAATTTTTGCAAACTTAATAAAAAATTGCTAAACTTTTAAATCATTTTTAAAATCAACCTAAAATACAATTGCAATACTAAAATTCATTCATTTTCGATTACCTGATTGATGAGTTTCGAATGAGATGAAAAATCACTCCTCCTTTTTGAAAATTGTACACCTTTTGAAAAACCGAAAACAAAATTGTTATTGAATCAGCCGGAGGGAAAAATTTAATGGGTTTTCTTTTATCGTTGTGACAATGTGTAAACTATTTTTAGATTAAGAGGTGCAGACTCGAGGCAAACCGATTTCTTGGTTACACAAATAATTAAATGCCGCTTCGATTTCTGTCCAAATAAAAGCGTTTCCTTGTTCCCTTGTTGTGTGTCGACTGAACCAATTTGGCGCCTGCAATCACAAATCAAATAAATCCAGTTGTCTGCGCTCGTACAAGCGATCCGCGCGCTTTCAATTGGTTCTAGTCTACAAAACCGGATCAGTCAAATAGGATCAAATGAATTCTGTCCATACCATTTAGAAGAAACTTGTTTGAGCAAATGCTGACCAAAACATTGTCTTATTTCAATAGCCCGCAATGCTCAACCAACTTTTTCATCAACTTTTGATTATAATAATTGTGTTTTAATATTTAACATTTTTAATTAAAATAAGAATAATAATCAAGACAATATTTTAAATGAAAGTTATAATTTTTTTTTTTTTTTTTCTTAAAACACGACAGGATGTGTTGTGGTTGCAGTTAGTATATGGCACAGAAGAATAGATATCGATACACACACGCTGTTTCAGATGTAAAAGTTGTCCGTCAGACTGCTGAGGCACAAGTAATCCGGATTTCGGATTATGCTAAGCTTCTATGGAATATCAACAGGCTTCTGCAATACTCCGCACTGTTACGCGCCGATGTCACGTTCGTGAAAGACACAAACTGATGATCGACGTGACAAACATCTCCTGGTCATGTATAAAATGGATTTTAAACATTTTTGAAAATCAACAAAATAAAAAAAATCGGATGACATTTTATTAGGGAACAAACAAGTTCTTGGGGAACATCTTAATTTTAAAATTTTTAACTCTAGATTTGACCATTCAAATCCGGTTATATAATAAAGTATATAAAAAATCATTCAAATAAAGATTTCTTTTTTTTTTTAATTTCTGCAGTCTGCATTTTATTCAATAAAATAACATTGTAAAATTTAAATTTGCAAAATTCAAAGTGAAAATAAAATTGAAAAAATTTTCACTGTAAAAATGCTACCTTGAATCAAGTATATTTAACTTGAATTCAGTAGAAAATATTCTCACATTTGAGAATATATATATACTTGATTAAAGTTAAATTCAATTAATTCAATGCAAAATAAGTACAAAAAAAAAAAAAAAGTAAATATACTTCATTCAAGTAATTTTTTTTCAAGTACTAGTTGATTAACGCGCTACACGCGTCTGTTAGATTTTGAATTTTGAATATCTCAATTATTATGATTTGAAAATTGGTAAAATACAATACAATTTTTATTACAGAAAAATAAATAGTTGTTTTTCTCAAAAAAATGAATTAATAATTATTAGGAAATACTCGCATACTACTATCTTATGCGTATAATTTAATTCAAACATTATTTATTATAACAAAAATGAAGCACATTTTATAACAAAATAATAGAATAATATAAGTTTTGTTTTCAAAACTAAAAAGTTTCGAAAATCGAAAATATAAAAAAAATTTACAATACAATTATATACAATTGCAAATTCAAACTTTGGCTCTCAAGAAATCAGCCAATAAGGAAAGAGGAACGAAAGTGAATTTAGCTGAAAGATGCGATCAATCGATTCAATCGAT
>JAAMPD010000970.1:0-32298 GCA_025266255.1 Trissolcus basalis
TAGTTTTTTGATCACGCGTCGGCCGAAAACACAGCGTCGAACAACGCTACGTCGTGAACGTGAATCGCGCCGGCATTATCCTTCAATTATGAGCTGCGGCTTCGTGACCTGCGGCCCGAACGAGGCGCTCGTCGTTTCAGGTTAATATCCATTACTAATTGTTCGACTATTGACAGAGCCTATGTGTCACCAATCGACTCAAAACTATGCTCCTCACGTAAACGGTTATGCAACGAAATCCGTTTTCTTTCCTACGATGGAAAATGACATATTTTTTACTCCTTGTTTCCCTCTTCCTTCATTGTTTTCGTTTTTGTTTACTGTTTTGACAATCCTTGTCAATTGAGCTCAATAAGTGTCAAGTGGTTTTCGTTCATTGTAGAATGTTGCAGTGGTTTTCAAAATCTTAATAAAGTCCCTGGTTTGTTGAGGATAATTTGTTTATTGATTTTTTTGTTTTTAAGGATGTTGCTACAGCAAGCCCCTGCTGGTTCCTGGAGGACGAGTCTTCGTTTGGCCAATTGTGCAACAAGTCCAAAAGTAATTATTTAGACCATTAATTTGATATTACCACATGTCTAAATCGTTAAGAATAAGTTATGATTTTGCCTGTTATCTCAAGTTTCAGATAAAATTTAATCAAACAATCTTTAGTGTCTGATTTGAGATTAGAAATATACTCTTTTTATAAATCACAGAGAAATAGAAGTTGATGTTTCTTGAATCATAAAAGTAAAAGATATTTTTGAACGATCACTTTGTTTAATTTGTTTATTTCTACCGAGCCTTTAATTAGAATTATTTCTGATGAGAACAAAGTGTTTATGTAATTGAACGATTCAGGATGAAAAAATAAACTTGGATAGTTAATCAGCTGCATAGTTTGTTAGTAACTGCAGTAATATTGATTTTATGACAAAATAGTAATAATTTATGAGGTTGTGCAAAATTTTCCCCAAGGAAATTTTTGTAGCACATATTGAACAAGTTTCAAGGTTTTGTGATTGTTATGATGACTTTTGTTCTATGAATAACATACACTCTCCGAATGTTAATATTTTAAACTTTATTAAATATTTCAAAGTTTCAGAACGATCTGACGATCGATATTGAATTTATGTTTTCTTCTTTAATTTTTAGAATCTCCTTAAATACGATGACTCTTCAGGTCGAAAGTCCCACTGTTTACACATGTCAAGGTGTACCGATATCAGTAACTGGTATCGCCCAGGTAAAAATATAAAAACAATGAAAATCAAAATCAAAACTGAAACTGAATTGTAAACCTATTAAAATGATTTTTAGGTGAAAATTCAAGGTCAAAATGAGGAAATGTTGTCGACAGCCTGCGAGCAATTCCTGGGTAAGTCCGAAGAAGAGATACATAACATAGCTTTGGTTACTCTGGAGGGTCATCAACGGGCAATTATGGGAAGCATGACGGTGGAGGTACGATAATCTTTCGCCAATTAGATCTAATTAGTACCAACTAGCAAACTCTAATAGGATCAATGGTCTAACTTGCATTTGGTTGCAGGAAATATACAAAGACCGCAAAAAGTTTAGCAAGGAGGTGTTCGAGGTTGCGAGCAGCGACCTCGTAAACATGGGCATTACTGTGGTTTCATACACTCTGAAAGACATCAGGGATGAAGAAGTAGGTTCAGCTAACTTAACTATTAAATAATGTCCTTGCACAGCTAGATACAAATTTTTAATCAGTCCCAAAGGCCAGAAATCATTCAAGATAGATTACTTAGAAAGGGTCATGATACCCCTTCCCTCCTTCCTCCCTAGATAGTAAATTTGGTGGCATTTTTTAAAATTAATTATTAGGTTATTTTATGACATAACACAAATTCAATACATTTTTGTTTTACAACTTGCAGGGGGCTAAGGTACGTTCAAATTTAAGTTCTTCGCTAGACATCCCTCAAGTGCATATTATAGATTGCACTCAGCAGTCATTTGTGGGAGAGGATTTTGTAAATAATCCATTTCAAAGGATAAATTTATTATTTTTCTCTTCTTTAAGTGTTGGGCGCTTAGACGTTTTTATTTTTCATCACACAATTTTGTTTTGGTGGTCATCAGTCGGTTGTGTAGCACCTTACCCCGGTTCTCAAATTTACTTGACTTTAGTTCTCGTTCACGGCACAGACACACACTTTTCTACTGTTTTATTTGCAATTAAATATGTTGCCTTTCTGTTTCAACACAAGACTGACACAAATTAAATCAAACTAACAATATTAAAATTAAAATGTATTGGATTTTATGATTTGATGTTGGTAATCAGCAAATAAGTGAAATTGCATACTTTGCACCTAAGGACGAACATTCACTCTTGTTCAAAAATAAAAACTGTATTTTTCGCAATTTCCTGTTTCGGGTATCAAATTTAGTTTTTGAAAAAAACAAAGAAACTAAGAAGTGTTAGTTTTTGAAAACTGGGTAGATTTAAAGAGGTACAAAAATTGTTCCTAAAATATACCCTTTTCCGAAATTACAACTTTTGTTCCATTTTTCATAATGAAAATTGATACTTTCAGTGCAAGAGTTGCGAACAATTTGTGAAAAGCTTATAAGGTTGTTGTATGTACATAACAAGTGTCACGTCCATGTTGTACTAATAAATCAACGAAAGCCTGCAAAAAAATGACGCATTTTTTTATGGGTAATTTTCAACGCGAATTTGAAAAACTTAAATTTTGTATGTTTTAGGGATACTTGAAAGCTTTGGGTATGGCTCGCACAGCCGAGGTCAAGCGAGACGCTCGAATCGGAGAGGCTGAAGCTCGTCGGGACGCCAAGATTAGAGAAGCGATTGCCGAAGAACAACGTATGGCTTCGCGATTCCTAAACGATACTGAAATTGCAAAAGCTCAGCGAGATTTTGAACTGAAGAAAGCTGCTTATGATGTTGAAGTACAAACAAAGGTGCGTTGAGATGTAATAGAAAAGAAAATTAAGATTCGAAGTTTCATACAATTGTTATGATATTTTTTTAGAAAGCAGAAGCAGAGATGGCGTACGAGCTTCAAGCAGCGAAAACTAAGCAGCGAATTATGGAGGAGCAGATGCAGGTGAAAGTTGTTGAGAGAGGACAAGAGATTGCTGTGCAAGAGCAAGAGATGATGCGTCGGGAAAAAGAGTTGGACGCAACTGTGCGTCGTCCGGCTGACGCTGAAAAATTCCGATTGGAGAAGTTGGCTGAGGCTAATCGTTTACGATTGATAATAGAGGCGGAGGCTGAGGCAGAAGCCATCAAAGTTCGCGGTGACGCTGAAGCGTTTGCTATCGAAGCCAAAGCCAAAGCTGAAACGGAGCAGATGGAGAAGAAGGCCGCTGCTATGAATGAGTACAAGAGTGCTGCCATGATCGATATGATGCTCGATACCTTGCCGAGGGTAAGCTCCAATTTCACAAGTTTCACAAGATTCGATCTCCTTTGAGTCTGATATCACTTGTTTAATTGTCGATTTTTTTTCAGATAACGGCTGAAGTTGCAGCTCCACTTTCGCAGACTAAGAAGATAACAATGGTGTCAAGTGGAAACGGTCAAATTGGAGCTGAAAAGTTGACCGAGGAAGTTCTGAATATCGTGGCCCGAGTTCCAGAACTTGTGAAGAAGATGACTGGCGTAGACATCGCGAAAGTAAAATAACTTTTGTACCTTTTAATTGATTATGTTATAAACTAGGCGCCCTTGTAACTTTTCTCTCTTTTTTTCAGTCGGTGAACGCCGGTTAAGTCGTCCAGTGCCAAATAGGAATTTAATTTCGACTACTAAAGATTATTCTGAATTACATTATATTTATACAGTGTACAAGAATAAGACTCACGTCTATACAAATCCAGCGATTCTCTGTCTACATTGGTTGCCGAGCTGCAATTTATGTTTTATGATCTTAAATGATGCCGGGCAACTCTCTCCGTGAATGAATTTTCTATTGTAAGCAAAAACTTATGTTCGATCTTTTATTCTCGATTTTGGGTTCAATATTTCAGCACAACTCCTGTAACATTCCATGACTCAATTATACATTTGTATTAACCAGCAGACGCAGAGTTTGTCTTGTGACATTTCTTTTGTTATGTTTTTATCATGAGATACTTTTATTTGACCGATTTTTATTTGAAGTTTTTATTATTGTCGTGTTCGTATAATACTGCAACTTATGATATTACGCATGATATGACTCTGACAAAGAAGACGAAAAAGGGTAAATGAGAAAACGAAAAATAAATAAATAAAATAAATTAGAGCTTTCAACATGTACACTATGAGTGAGCAATGTCGAACGAGATGCAACTATTTTAGCAACAAGTTTTATTTTAATGTAATGAAATAAAACTATATGCCAAAATGTGCCGAATATCTGTCCACTGGAGTATCGACTACATCGTGTACCTTTTACAATGTTAATTATTAAGACAAATGAATAATTAGTAATGAAAGTATATTAGATGTATCCGTGGCGTTGACCATTCCTCTAATCTTCAACAACACACAGGACATGAGCAAGTGTATATTTAGTTTATATTTTTTCTATCCAAAGAACAAACTAATGTATTTTCCCTTACTTGATACTATAATAACCTGCCTTTGAAATATGTATAAGGTGTCATAGTTAGTCCAAACTTAATCATCATATTGTAAGTAATTGTGTCGAGCCTTACACATCAATAACAAAATGCAATGTTTAAGTTTGCAGAATACATTAATTTCAAAAGAATAAACCAAATGCTGCATCAATCATTTGTTCAGTTCGTCATTTTATTACCATTGATCCACCTTCATCATACAAAATTTGCACTTGCAATGGAATTAATACTTCGCTCAAACTCTAAACAAATACAAACGTAACTTTAGTTTAAGAAACGACAAAAATATTTATATTTACCTAAAAAATAAACTGAGATAAGAAATTACAAACAATGTTGAAACGATATTCTATAATTTCGAGAAGATACTCTCAACCGAACAATGTTGAAAATCTAATTTTCAATTTCAAGAAGATACCTTCTGGATTTCATCTTTATATCTCTTCAAGGAGTATCGTCACAAGTGTGCAGTTCATTTATAAGTTACAACGTCAATTATTTGTATGGTTCAGTTAAGCATGGTGTGACGGTCGTAAATGTTACGTCGCTGCTCCCGCACTTGTCGCTTCCACTTGTCTTGCTGGTGTCCCACGCGGTTCAAAACATTACCGCGCACACCCATCGGATGAGAGCCCGGAGCCACAGAACTGTCGTCCTGTCAAAATGCATTCGTGTAAATTAATCAAGACCAACGAAATGAATTTTACAAAATCTCATAAAAAGGGATTGGCCAAATGAAACGACACGTGCCAATGTCATAAAAGACTTTATTCAAAATTGATAGTCTACAAAGTTACGTCTCATAAAATCACGACCTCTGTGAATCTATCAAAAAGTTTGGACAACTTTATGTTAATAAAAAGAGAGAGAACATACATATATCACAATGAGATTTTGTAAAAGTTAAAATCCTGGACGTCAACTGGGCGAATGAAAAAATGTGCAAATATGCATATGAAAATAGATTGGATTGTTGCACAGGCGACGTCCCGAGTATCGTATAAATATTGTGAGCAATTTGTCAGTTTGAACAAAAATCGTTTCGAATCACTAATTGTTAAGTGACTTTGTTTGGCTTTCATAAGCGCACATTGGTATAGAGTCAGAAATATGTACCTCTTCGTTATTATGCTCTTGGTATCCGGCGCCTCGTGCAGCTTTGTGGATACGCTTGTTCAACAGCGGGTCCAAGCATATGAGGAAAAGCATATAAATAACTAAGAGCGATATCACCCATATGACTATTATCACTACGATCTGCAAAGGAAACACGAGATTGACAGTCAGTAATTTTGTTTTATTTATAATTCATCTAACTATTCTTAATGTAATTTCATTTGTTATATAAAATTCAATTTACCTTGATGATCGTCGTGTTTCTATTTTCATATTTACATTCACACCTTGGACAAATTTGTTCTTTGTCTTTGATCTTGTCGCCGAGACTGGGCAACACAACGCCATCACAGTTGCTGCAAAAAATAAAATAATCAGATTATTCAAATGCGCAAATGATGACTTAACGAACCAGAGTAACCCAATCAAGATATGTTAATTTTGCATGTAATTTTTTAACTGCGTTTTACTTGCGTTTTTACGAACATTCTGGTTTGAAAAAATATTAGATAACACTCTTATCATCAGCATACCATTGCAAAGGTGGGACGTTCACGATAAACAATTTACGACCCGGAGTTGGATCGGATGTGTTGGTGTCCGATGAGATCTTCGGACAGATGCACTTGCACCTTCTGTCATCGTACGACTGGGCCTGCAAAATATAAACAAGCCAATTAACATTTATTTATAAAAATATTTTGGATGATAAACTATAATTTAATTTTACTTTTTAAAAATTTGAGTTTACCTGACACGTTGATAGATAAATAAAGAATATTGTTATCGTTATAGACACTGCAGGCTTCCACATCATGCTGTCAATTAACGACCTTTATTCATCACAATGAAACGCACATATTGAGCCCAGTAATGGGTTTAACTCATTTTGAAAATTGTTGTTGAGATTCGCGCACGAGTTGATCAACTTCGATCGAGCTTTAATCGTTCTATCTTTCGTCTTTCCAATGAAGATACATGAGTGTTTGACAAGTTTTACGCACTCAGCAACTCCTTCTCGCCATGACACTATCAGCTGTGCGACACCTGGCGGAGTTTTCAAAAACTACTTTTTTGCATCGCGGGAAATAATAGATATTCAAATTCTAATTCTTCCTTTTTAAACTTTTAAAAACATTTTTTCTTTGATCAAATTATATTTTAAAATTAAACAATCCGATTTTGTGAAATTCGTATTTTATTTTACAAAAAAAGTGATCAAACAAAATCAATGGTCATGAAAGAGTATAGAAAATAAAAATAAATGAACGATTGAAGGTTTTTTTTCAACTCAACCATTATCTCTCATGTGACAATGTCAGAGGGAAGTATTTATCAAAACAGGATCCTACGCGTTTGATTAGAGAGGAGCAAAAGCGATATTGTATAACAACGATTTTAGCAACGCCAGTCGACTTATAAACTTTGAAGTTCTCCAAAATGCAGCCTACAATCCAAAGAAAAGTTTTGTTTGTTCTACTATCTTTAATAAGTGTTGTGCAATTATCGGTTGCAAAAAAAGATGAGAATCCCTTAACGAAACCGAACTGCACGTACGAGAAAACGCAAATGCAGCTAACGTGCAACAATTTAAAAAGTCTTCAAAAATATTTGGATAAAAGTCCGTCAAATTCATCGATCATTCTTGTTCAAAACTCTCGCTTCAATACTGTTCCTGGGTATTACAATTTTTAATTTTAAAAACCATACTTTAAGATAATCTACCTATATCTACCTATAGTAGAAAAAATTATTGCCGCTGTTCCCGACCTTTTTTCCGACTTTATAGTGGAACTTTTTTTTTTGGGGGGGGGGGAGTATATCACCGACCGACAAGTGTACAATATTTAAGTGGGTAATATTTTTCGGAATATTACCAAAAACTAAGTGCAAGCGTATTTCAGACGCAGTTCGCCCAGTTCGCCCGGTCCGCCCGGGTTCACTTTGGGGGTTGGCGAGCGTAGCGCGCAGGGGGCGCAGCCCGCTTAGCGGGCGTAGTATTTTAAGAAAAATTAAAAAAATAAAATAAAATAAAATCTGAAACCTTCAAATATATTTTGAAAAATGTATTTCCGATTTATGTAGGCTTATATAGAAAATTGAGTCATTTAGAACATATAATAATAATAAAGTTTAGTGTATAAAAAATATAAGAATATAAAAATATCGTTCTCATTATTTTGCAGGCATTCCTTTATTAGATTTGCACAATATGTTAAAACCATTGACATGCACGCGTGCGGTATAGAAGCGATAGATCCGCAGGCGTTTATTGGATTAGTGAATCTGGAAAAACTGATACTATGGGGCAACAGGATAAATTGGATTCCGGCGATCTGGTTTACGAATCTGCAGAACCTACGGGTGCTTGATCTTTCGTTCAACAAGATCCAAAATATCGAATACCAAGTCTATCGAATGCTGCCGAACTTGGAGAGCTTCTTTATTGACTACAACGACCTACAAACCATACCGTTCAATTTTTTTTCCTTCTTGTCAAAATTGAAAAAAGTGAAATTCGGGATGAATCCCTTGAGATGGGCGTAAGTCTAAAGAAATATACATTTTTATTAGGAAAAAATTCTTTCATACTTCCATATTTTTATTTTAGATTTCGAGTTCATTTGACATGGCAACTGATTTATCAAAAAGTGGATTACCAGGATGACTGGGAAAACTGGGACTGGTTCAGCGACGTGGTACGAGAATGTGTGGAAACAGGGCAGGGTTCAATTCCAAGCGACCAAGTTTTAGACTGCGTTTCGTTCAAGCTCGTCGACTTTGCGAACGAAAAGTTATTCCATTCAAGCAACGACGTATTAAGTATTCCTTGCGCTACGGAAGTGTCGAGTCTGCTTAGCTGCACTAACTCAGCGAGCGCCAACTCAACTGCACCTAGCAAAAGCGAGGGAGTGAGAAAAGCCCTGCAGGGCATGGATAAAATAATTCGCCGCATGGAATTCCCCATGTCGAAATTCCAAGTTTTGTAATGAACAGTTTGTAAACTGTAACGATGTTTGATTTGAAATAATAAAATTAATGATAGACAACATTTCATATACATTCAGTTTATTAAAAATCTTCTATTTACATTGCTATCAAAAGCGTGTCGTCCGAATGACTTGGGACGTTTTTTGATTGTGAACCAGAAACGACCGCTTTTGAAACGAAAGATTAAGACGAAATTGAATTACATCTTGACACGGATGTCGAGTTTATTTACAGAATATACATTACGGCTCGCGCAACAAATGATTCGCAAACGCATTATCAAACATTTCATACGGATTTTTTTTACATCGATGAACATTAGTCAAAGTACAGATTGGTACTCACACAATAAGAACACTGATCAACGCGGAATAGAGGCATAAGTGATAAAAAAGAAGACTAACACACTGGCATACAAATTGCAAAACAAAATACAAAAACTATTTATCCACTTTTCATTGCACGTTGTGATACATCGTGTGTTACACAAGCGTAACTTGACACGCGCGCAAACATCACTCCAAGTATTTTTACAAATTCAAAGATACTATTGGTTGACTATTAAAAAAATTGACACCGTTTTGATTATTCAATTTTAATCATGCGTTGGACTGACAAAAAATATTTATAATAATAAGGAATTGTAATTTAAGTATTTTACTCGACTTTATGGTAAAACAAAAGTTTTACACAAGTAGAAAATATTTGAAATGGCAGTTATGTAATTACCTAAAATTTTGATTTTAACTCAAATCCTACAATTCAAAAAGAATGAAACATATTACAGATAAATTTAGCTTAACATGAATTTTGTCATAAAAAATTAAGTGCTAACTATAAAATGTGTAATGTAAAAAATAATCATTATAGTTTTTTTTTGTAAAATTTAAGTACAAAAATATTGTATGAATCAATAAAATTGAATAGTTAATAATTCATTGTTTACTTTATGCTGACTGACAATGAAATTACACAATGCATTAGTAATAAAAATTGAAAACGAGTGATTTAATGTTTCGAATAGCATAAAGTGTATGAAAAAAAGTAATCAGGCTTGGATACACCTTTTCAAATTACAAATAATTCAACAAAATGATTAACACCCGGACGTATTAAAACCGTATTTCCCCTAGTCTTATATCTCTGCAACCGTAACTCATTCAAATTTTACATCACCTAACAATATTAACATCAACCGCAACTATTTCCTTAAACTCACACCGATATCACTGTAAATTTGGACTGAACATTTCATTAGACTTAATACAAAAATCAAGATACAAAAATTTCATACCAATTAACGATTCTAAATAAATAACCGCTTTCCTATTCTGACAAAACATCATTCAAGAGAACTCACCAACGTACCGACATAAACCGAAGTTACGTCTGACTGCTATCGAATACCACTTAAGCTCGCGTAGTTTCTACTCAAAATAAACTCTCGCACCTGTTCGAACGTGTCTCACGAGAATGTCTATGCTATCCTAGTACATAAATAAAAATCGCACTCTTATAATCGTATAATACAAAATGACGTGTACACCTAATTAGATGCCGCTGAAAACAGATTCAAAGCCGTGTGAGTAGGGAAATTTGGAGCTCGAAGAGTCAAGTGTCTAATAAATGTTTCCTGCTTGCAGTTCATAACAGGGAAGTATCCGCGATGTGCGGCCTATATCACAGAAACGGGATTGGTTTCCGAATCGCCGGCAGTCTTTTTGTCGTCATCTGTGTCGTTTGCGGCTGGGACTAGAGAGACGTCCTTCGAGAAGGAGTAATCCTGACTGATCGGTGCGGCCGCCTCGACCAAATTCTCAACCGAGGCGGTGTGGCGCGTCTCGTCCGCGTAACCGCGCTGCAGATTGTGTTGCGTGCGGGATGTGCCTCGGCGCATACTGCTGCGTAGCAGGTTAGCCACCTCGACCGCGGTGAGGTTCGAGGTACCGGAACTCGGTGCCCGTTGCAATGTCGCAAAATGGTTTTGGTGCTCGATTGTGCTGATGCGCATCGTCGCCATGCGATCGAGAGTGGTTGCTCGTCGACGCTCCGGACTCACTGGCCGTTCGCTCGATTCCGTACGACTTTCTAGAATCCGACTTGGTATTTCGGCTGGTATTATTTGATGGTGATTCATTTCTACTAGAACCGTCGCATAGTCCGGGGGAGGAGGTTGCAGAGCTGGACGGGTCCGCGATGGCGCACTGCTTTCTCCCAGTACACTAGCTATGAGAATACAATGTGAAAACAAACATAAGTACACCTATATGATAAACTAAGCAGATTTGACAAATTGGTTCAATCTTTACCTATTCTCCTAACACTACGACGGAAGCTCTGTCGAAGCATCTTTGCTATTCTTGCACCGGTTGCAGTCGTATAACTTGGCGGTGGTGTGTATTTTGGTGGCGGATCTTCGAAAGGCAATTCCGTGGTAGATGGCAGAATACCATTTCCGTGGAGTGTTGTGCTACCATCAGCTCCTAGTTGTGCCGGTGGAGTTTGATGATCATCTGGTTCTAACGATGGCCTGTACAGTAGCTGTATTCTCTGCAAAATGAAACCATAATCACATCGGCCCTTCATTTTTAAATTGTTATATTCAAACTTGTTTTCAAAACAAATCGAACATACTATTTTCAAATAAAAACTCGAAGAAGCACAAGCAATTACATTTATAATAACTAATGTTAAAAAATATCTTCTAAGAGAACGAACGAATAAAACATAAAGGAAACAAAAGTTCTATTCATCTTTGACAATGCGTAGAAAGGATGCACAGATGCGTTTATTTATAAGACACTATGGAACTTACTCTCGAACAATGATTGCAATGACATGTATTGACCTCCACTTGATCATTCTACATGTTTGCATGACAAAAGACACATACAAGTAGGTTAAATGGATCGGGAATTGTTGTACGATAACGACCATTCTTATATCGACAGTAGCGAAATTTCTAAAGCAGAGAGAGCTAGGACCTTTTTGTTACACCTATCTTTGTCAGCGGTATTGTTCACTTACGTCGAATATGTCCGGCGGGCCGTTGTTGAGATAGCGACACGTCTGGATGATCGCTACCGCGGGTATCAACAAAATTGGAACCAGTTGTATGACTGCACCAAGCTGTCGAGCCCAGACGGCCCAGTACTCCCGACCTGTCCTACGATAATTGTACAGTTCCCGGAAACCGCTGCTTTTAAAGATGCTTATGCTCAGAACCTGGAAAACAATCAGATAACAATTTTATAATTATCTGAATTGTTACTATTATGATATTAATTATCTCTTTTTTCTTTTATGTTTCAAAAAGAGCGACATACCATGAACGAGATTGGCAGAATGACATTCCAAGTAAAAGACAAAAGTGGTCCAGCCCAATGTCGCAGTCGGCACCTGCTAGAAGGTGGGAACAGTTCTGAAACCACTGCTTCTCCCGAGTGGGGTCGTCCCCGGACAGCAAAAACAGCACCAATTTGAATCAGGTACAAAATAATGATCCACCACGCGCCTCCTATCGTATAATCCAAGTAATAAACGACGAAAATGCCCAACTGTGTGAAACAAAGAAAACGATCGTTTAAATCGTGGTTATTTAATTGCCAGCTCGACGCTAAATACTCTGATTATATTTTAATTTACCTCAGTCGCCATCGGAAGACCAAGCACATAAGAGCAAACGCAACTAAAAAAGGTAATCGTCGTTTCCCAGAGCTTCATTGTTTTTACATTTATGGCCATTATACCAGTAATGACACAGTGCCATATTGCCAGCTGCAAAATTGAAACACCATTCCCAATGTCAATTAATAACGCATCAATATTGTTCTCGTCATAACGAGTTTGCAATTGACAAATGATCGGACGTATTGTTCAATTGGGAATTTATTTCTTACCTGTTGTGCTATTCCGAATAAAATGAGTATGAAGTAAAAAAGAACTGCCCAAAATGGCGAGACCGTGTCGGTACCAAGTAGGGCTAAAGTGGCTGGTACCAGTTCAGTGGCTAGTCGCAGAGCTTGGTAACCTGACTCGGTGGAAAGGTCTGACCCAGGTCGCATGACACGCTGACCGACGAGAAAAGATGCGTGTGGCATGAATCTTTCTGGGACATTGCTGTACCCAGCTGGCACAGGTTGAGACGATAAGCGCAAAAAATTATACCCTGTTGTTTTTTCTGTAAAGGTGAAAGATGAGAAACTTGATTAGCGATCAATACAAAGTATGGAATTAAAGAACCGGATGCAATAACCAGACTATCGCTCCGGAAGCTTTTTATTTCAAATAATTGTTCAATTTCGATAAACTTTAAGTGACAAAGTTGTTCTTTAGATTATAACAAATAACTTTATATCGCTTGGAGTGTATCGAAATTGAAAATGTTCTTGGCAATTTTTCAATTTAAAAAAAAACGGCCTTTCGCTGGTCTGCTTATTGCTTCCGCCTTTCAAGTGTACAATTTGTTTGAAATAAAAACAGATGAATTCATTTGGTTGTGGGATTTTGAAACAGAAGCACTGTCGCGCGCAAGCGGTGGTCGTATATTTACGCAACATGATAAACTCACCGAATGAGGTCGTTGTATAAACATAACCGTGGTGCTTGAGGATTTGTACGCACGTATTAGCGAGAAACGCGGCGAGCAGAAGAACGACGAATGTTAACACGATCACGAGGCTCGTGTCACGTTGTAGTAGGTGCTTGTGCTTGTTGTGCGCAGCGATCTGTAAGCAAATCGTACATGTAATTACGCAAAGCACATTAAGTTTAATTAAATTCATGGATCTTTCAGTTGAATTCGATCATTGAAAAGGATCCGACGACGGCGAATATGAATGAAAATCTAATTGATTGCAAATTTATGCGGACCAAGTTTAATCGAAGACGCGAGAGTCAGTGATCGAATTCAACGATACCAGACAATCTCACAATCTGAAATTGAAATAAAGACCTGCATCGCGGCTGCACCCAGCAATCCCCACGTGAGAAACACCTCGGTCGATGCGGCCATCCAGGATTTGCTATTGATAAAAAATTCGTTCCAAGCGGTGGCAGGAAATAATTGATGAATCGATCCTGGCGGAGTTAGGCCGAGTAATTTTGTGCAAAGAACCAGTGTACCGAAAATTGGAATTAGGGTGAACACGTACACTACTTTGCCATACGATCGAAGACCTGAAATTTCATAGAAAACTTTCATTACAAATCATGTTCCCGTCAGTGATTCGATAATTTTCTAATTTCTATTGTATTGAATAAACAAATCAAGATGAGAAATCTAAAACAAACAAGTCGATGAATGTTTATAGCACAACAGTCTGAATAAACATGTCAATTTCCAACGCTTATCAACGCGAGAGTAAATCTTGATTAGAAAGTGAATTCACCTTTGCTAAGGGAGACAAACACGATCATCCAAACTACCGCCAGATTGAAAGCAACTTGAAACTTAAGCGTGACAGCACCGTTGGGTTCGGGTTCGTTCGTGTGATGCCTCTGCAGAACAGCCTCGTTAAAGTAATCTGGCACGGATTCGGATAGCTTGTAAGTCGTGATGTTGGAGATCGGCCTGGCTTCGTCGCGAAACAACGTGAAAGGCTCAGCCCAACGATATTTGTCCGTTTTAGTGATGAACGAGTCCCTGCAACGAGCGCAACATTGTACATCAAACAAAAATCACTCTCGTTTTTCATTTCATCGCCGCACGTTCGTATTTCACTCTCGACAATGCGAAATCTTGTCTTGCACGAAAAATCATCCTTCCAGCAAAACTTGTTGTGCAATCGTGGGACGTGCCTTGTTTTTTTCCCCCCTCGTAACTTGTTCTTTCTGTCGAACACCAGCTTGTTATCAAGAAACGGACGATAGTATTAGATACCCCGGAACTCGTACGTTGAAAAAGAAAAATCATCAAAGCTCGCGTATAACTTTGATTTCAATTAGGAGATTGGGTTTGTTACCAACTGTTTGATCAGTGCTCGGCGTTTCATTATAAACAGTACTCTGCTCGCTGGACACACACAACTTATCGTGCAAAACAGCCGGTTATACATTTTCGTTGATTAAAAAACAGATTTAATTAGCCAAAAATTTATACTGGACGAAATTCATTTAATTATTCGTCTGTACTCGTCACACGTACCGGAAATAAACGAACATCCAGGAAACGCCAATTATGCTATAAATGCCGATAAATGCTTGGGCCAAGAGTAGCGCTATTCCGACGCCTTGGAACAGCGGCGAGATCCTCCACATGTCCACTGCACCGGCAGACAGTCTTTGACCAAGACATACTTGCAGAGTGAATATCGGTATACCCAAAATGAACGATAAGATGAGGAACTGTACGATGAAATTCGCTGAAACAGAAACAAACAGATTAAACTTGTCATAATCATTTTCCCAGACGTGTTCTCTTCTTAAATCAATATTTTTCCTTTACGAAAAAATCATTTGTTTATTTTACCTTTGTAAAATGAATAAAACGGAGTTTTAGATATAATAAGATTCCAAAGTTTTCAGACAAGTCTCCTTTCACAAGTTTACAAAGGTATAAAGGAAGCTAAGTGATTTGCATTTTTTGCCAGACAGAAATAGAGTTTTGGCCCTGAGAATTGACTCACCTCCGAATTGTATGCTAAGGATCGAGAACCTACTAATGTTAAAGAGGCCCAAGGTGCAGCCAAGACACGCGAGGGCCGGACTGAGTGCATGGGGCCACTTGCCAAGAGGATTTTCGTCCTCGTCGTTGTCTTCGCCCCTTTCGTCGTCTCTGCTATCCGAGTCCCTTTGTCTCTCACATAATCTGTAACATGAAAAATGTTCATTCATCAATCTTTCATTGATCTCAAACTTCACTATACACATTATATCAAGTGTACTTATATCAAGCACAATTGATTTCATAATTCTAAACAAATAAAAATAACAAGTTAAAGTTTGTTTAAAAATCGTTCTCATGATTTTTTTAAACAGATTTTCCTGATTTAAAAATTGATCTTGGTTTTTGATTAAAAAATGCATGAGGGAATAAAATGTGACGGGGTGATAGTGTAGCAAACAGAGGTATCGATTAATCGATAACACATGCCGGCCACTAATTCGTCACGAAACAAACAAAAGTTCACGACTGACCACCCCCCTCCTCGGACCTTTTAAATATAGAAAACGGATGTGTAATATGTGGCGTTACAATTAACCTTCATCACGCGAGCTCTGTCCAGCTTGAAATTCTTCGATATAACTGGTATTGCTATCACAAATTCGCGACCAGATTGCGGTCTGCAAGGTCTCGTTTAGGGGTTACTTGAAGGACCCCCTTGGATTAACATAAATCAATGTTACGCCGACTCTTTAGCAGCTGTTTTCAAAAGCGACGGTCAGCCACAACCACTTGAAATTCACCTTCGAAAAGAACAGAATAAAGTTTTCGTTTTCTATCAAACTGCTGAAAAATTGGTCGCTAATGACGAAAGTAATTGTATGAAAGTTTAAACAACAAGACAAAATTGAAACGAAAATTGAATTTGCGAGTTATTTTTGTTTTCATTTGAACTTTTATTGGGACGAATTAGTGTTGTTCACGAGCAATTTGCATGCTAATGAATTTAAATTTGAAACGCAAATTGTTTTGATTGAAAAATTAAATAAGTTGGATGAAAGAGAGAGAAGTATAAGATTGGTCTTAAACGAGCCTTAGGTTTGGAAGAAGGTCGACTCGCGGCTCGCCAGATCGTGTCAACTTTGTCGTCAATGATTCAATGCGCGCCCGTTTAGTTCGCCGTCCGTGAAAGATTTTCTCATTTGTATCCTTGCTCTGCATTCGCCATCGCCGGCCAATTAGATCGTCACAATTTATCACTCATGTGCGATCCTTTTTGCGTTTATCTTTACGACCATTATTCTTTGAGAGCATTTTTATCATTCTCGCCTTCACATACATTTCAAACTTGCGTTTTTTTTTGCTGACGAATTATACTCTATTATTTAAAACCAAAACGATTTTTCATTTTTCCAACCTTTTTATTTCCTTCATTTTAAATAATAAATCATAATTCCATTTTAAACAATCACATAAACTTATCAACAAATTAGTTTCCAACTAATCAAGTTTTCTTCAAATTTTTCATTAAAAAAAGGTAAGCAGATAAGTTTCTTATAAAATTAAATGAAGTATAACAAAAAATTTAAATGAAACCTTATTCGCTGTCTCCTCTGGCTGGAATAAAAATACGGCCGACATATTGCGATATCGTAATTCATTTCGGTGCCATCGGGCCTTGTCGAGATTTTCGCGACTCAACATTCAACCGTCGTTCCGAGCAGCGTTTCACAAATACTCTTCGCGGCGAAGTTTTTTCCCCACCCCCAAAGACGATGTTCGTCTCACAACACTGACGTCTTATAACGTCAAATAGTTTTTTCCCTCTACACATATTATTTTCTTCAACATTTTTTTTCTATTTTACTTCACAAGTAATTTTGTTACGCAAATTTTTCGTGATAAGATTTTAGCGCGCAAACACACGTACGGTGTTTCATTTATCTTGACATTTTTTAACCGTCTGAACTGTCATTAGTTTTTTTTTTTTTTTAAATTAACAACAATCTTTTTCTTTGTAAAAAAAAATTTCAAGTTTTTTTATTTCTCTAAATTCCGGTTTTTCTGAGTGTGTGAAAAATTGGCTAAATCGTTGCAGATCATATAAAGATGGGAGAAAGTGTGGATGAAGGAAGGAAATGAGTTTATCACTCGAGGTATACATAAAAAGGTTGCAGTTTCTAAACAGGAAAAAGAGTGGAACTTTATTGTTCCAAACGAGATAGTAAAACGCCCGAGAATTTATTAAATATCATGCCGGAGGACTCATCCTGTATTTCGTTGTTTTTCAATTGAAAAAGCCATTGCATTGTTACCTTTCACTTTCAAACGCATGTTTTGTAAAATCTCGCCGATTCAATGTTACGCTAACATTGCAACATTTCACGTTTCGCGATAATTATATTCATTATGAGACATCGTAATTTCTTTTACGTTCACAACTTCAATTTTCATCTGGTTATCTGCAGCACGAATCCGCTTCACAAATTTCGAGCTGTTCTTTTCTGTATAAATTTTGTTTCTTCTGTATAAATATTTATAAAAAAGAGATTCAATTTGATTTATACGTTTGAATAAAAAGATGTGTGATTGAATCCGTTGGTTCAGTTTCCAGCATGACGGTCAAACGGTGGAAAATTCTGCACAATTAAACAGATATCTGATCTGATGCAAAGCTGCGTTTAAAGAGGACCTGTCGTCGAGGTTCTTCGATTACGTTTGAACCGATGAGGCAGGCGAAATTTTTTGAGCCCCGAACAGGAGATGGATCGAATTTGCAGTATATTTATCTCCACAGCCCTCATTCAACTACATTGCGTACACTTCAACTTTATATTCTCTCGTTTGTGCTGACTTTTCACCAGTTTGATTTGATTTTTTTTATTGATTTCCACTACTGTGGAAATTAAATTTGTTAGCAGGATATTTGAATTTTTATAATCAGTCATCAGAGTTGCAAAAACAGACCTTAATGTGCAATATTCTGATTAACCGAATTTAATTAATCTCATAAAACTAATCAGATTGAATCCAGTTTGAAAGTTCAATTTCATTTGAACCCGTTGGATCAAAAAGTCAAAACAAATTTTGTTTTTAATTTCGAGTTTCTTTTTGTCGCAAACGCGACTTTATGGTTAAAAATGATATTTTAAACAGTTGATTCGAGTTATCGAATTCGATTAGACGTTTCGACAAGTCATTATAACGTAAAAAAATTATTATGCATTGTACAACGTCGTTATGTAAACCGCGACACGCATCGGATTAATTCGCGCGTTCTCACAATTAAAAGTGAGCCGACAAAAAAAGCTGGCACACCGTAACAGAATAATGCGCGCGCGATACACTTCGTCCAACAAAAAAAAATAATTGAAAAATAACAGTGCGCAAAATTTACAATTGTAATAACACGAATAACTGTAATCCAAAGTTTACGGTACACTTTTTACACCGGCTGACTTTTTCCCATTCTTATATATGAATCTGCGCGCCGAGTGGCCAAGGTTGTTACAATACAACAAAAACCAAACAATAAAATGATCCTAAATATTAAAAAAATATAATCTCTCTTCAAATATTTCACTTTGATCGTTTCACACCCGAATTTTAAAATTCGCAACACGGATTCGTTTTTGGGATACCAATTTTTCATTGACACATTTTTTTGTTGAAATATCACCGTTTATTTTTGTACCCACGACTTGAATGAAAGTAAAATAAAAGTGACTTTTATGAAATGTCACTTAGCAGTGACATTTTTCCGGCCAAAGCACGTGACAAAAGTGAGGTGAAGCGTCGCGACGGTCTGGCTCGCACTGACTCGTTCGGCATACGCCACGTTTGTTCCTTCCTTGATAGACCTTGAGAACTCCTCGTCGCGGACTTCTTAGTCGCCTGGCTGACTTGTTGAACTTCTTGTATAACTGTATGAAGCAGGTCACGTGACTCTATTCTCACATTAATCGCAAAGTGCGTAAGTGATTTGCAATATCGCCAGGGACGACTAATTTTTCATCCCGAGACTTCAAAAAAGTCCAACTTCTAAACTACCCCACAAAAAAAGCTTAACAAAATTTTTTTCTTCATTGTTTCCTGACCTATTTTCTGTTCTTGAGCTCGTCTAATTAAACAAGAAGTTTGATCAAAGAGAACTTCCTCATTCTTTGAAAAAACTTTTCCACCATTTTTCGTTCACCAATCTTTTTCCGGCCACAGAGTCATATTTCCGCGCTGCTGTGAGGTTTTTTTTGTTTTTTTCTCTCATTTTTTTTACATTCTTTTGTCTGGTTCTTTTTTAATATGAGAATATATTAGGTAGAAAAAAAAGGGGGAGATGAAAAAATGGGTCGGGAAAAAGTCTTAACTGAATTGAGAAGTTTTGTAATATTTATACGGAACAAGACTGATTGGCGAGTTTGAGCGCAGAGGAGCTGTTTTACAAGTAAAATTGTTGGCAAATATTTGGCATTCAGACGCGCGCGTTTATTCAACACTTTTGTTTCGTCTGATTGTCGTCTGACATACTTTCTTCTGAACGCGTCAACAATGGCAAAATGATTGATTTATCGTGCAATTAATTTGCGCCATTAATTAACTCCTCGTTGAATGCCATCCTTTTTTTTCCTATTACAAGTTGTTATTTTTTTACAATTTTACTGCGAACGTTATATCGTTGTGAGAAATGAAAAATACCGTCGGGATGTTTCATTTCTTTCTTGTCAGTCAGAGGATGTGTTCATGACGTTCGAACCAATAAGAAATCTTTCTTTTACATTGGTTCTATAATGAAAAACAGTTTTTTAATTTGAAAAAGAAAAAAGAAAAGGAAAAAAGGAAAACAATAAAAGAAGCAAGTGAGAATAACAATTTGAAAGAAATGCAATTAATATGAAAAGTGGTAAAAGTGGCAATTTTTTTTTTGCAAAAAAATGGTCAACGGCATTGAAAATTACGAGCAATCATGCAACTCTTACATAAAGTAATAAAAACGTCTTAGGAACAAAGAAGAAAACGGGGCAGAGAAAAAGGGGGATCATAACGCGGTGCTTAGTGGTGTGTTGTCGAGAGAGGTAATGATAGTGTCAAGGCATGATGCGAAATAGTGATCGAACATGAGGTGCAGCCAACGTATCAGGACAGCAGCAAATGATAGAAGGCGGTACACGCACTGCGCATACACGATGCACTCGATGCAAGTGCATCTAAGTGTGTTATTCAAAGCCACCGACCTGCCACACGGTTAACACCGTTCATTCGCCTTTTTTATAACTTCCAATCTCGACCCTTTTTTGGACCCTCGCCCTAACTCCGAACAACCCTTGCAACACCCAATAATTACACACTCGTATTCCGTCTTTATATTAAAACCTGTCTAAAAATGTCAGAATAATGAAAATTAATAACATTTCATCTGTCAGCTCGTCACATAATAATTTCATTGAATTTGAATTAAATTCAATTTCAGTTCTACTTTCTTCCAATTAATAAGTTAGTGAATTAATTTTGAACAAATTTTATTATATTAATAAGGATAGAAAAAGCATTCGAATAGAAAATTGCAAAACTAAATGGACGAAGGATTATGTAAAGTTAATGCATTTTCTTTTAATTGTATTAATAAAGTCTGCATTTTAGTGGCTCGATACAAAGGTTAAAAATATAACCCACCGAGAAACTTGTTGGAATGATAAAATCCGATTGCGCAATAGTTTTTGCCGGCTGAAAAAAAGGGAACCTTGAGCAGAAGATTCGGGAAAACTTTTCTATTCAAAATCGGCATTAAAAATTGAGAATCTTTATTTGCTTTTTTTTTGTTTCCCAAAATGTGAATTGATTAAACATAGAGTTATAATTTCATTACTATTTATAAATAGATAGAAATAAAAAAAGTTTTGTAAAACCGTCATTTTTTTTCTTGAGAAAAATATTCCTGTTAGATTGAATTGATTTAATCCGATTAAGGATGACATGCGAACTTTTTGAAATCCAACGAGTTCATTCAATCCAGCTTTCTAACTAATTTTACAGGAAAATTTACTCAAAAAAAACTTGAAAGAAAAAAAAAGAAGCAAGAATAAAATACGAAACGCAAAAAATGTTAATAGTTGAAAAAGAAACAAAAACTGTAATAACCGAACAATCATAAATTTAATAACCAATTTTTAAACAATCAAACGAAATCAGATGGAAATCGAAATACTGTAATCAGCGTTTGCTTTCGCCTATCGGTTGCACTTTTTTTCATCCCGTACGCGTAATTCAGTACAACTCTTATACAAGGAAAAAAAGTCGCGAGCTCTCTGAATTTCGCATAGCAGATAGCTTGGGTATATAATAAATTCTCTCTCATTTAACAAAGCCAGCTGCACGAGTATCAGTAAAAAATATAAGATCGCTCACGGGTTCTTTTTTTGTTGTCACGTGCTTTTTTTCTGCAACTCGCACATGTGAATACACGCACATAAACTTTTTTTTTCGCGATATTTCATGTTACGGAATATGCATAGTTGTGCTGTGTATTTATTGAACAGCTTTACCGAGGTTACATGTTTTGTTTCGAATCATATTTCGTGTTCCATATTTCGCCCATCAAAGTGATTAATTTTGTTTCCATTATTGGGCCACTTTTTATTTTTCAATCGCAAGATGAATATCATAACATTTTGGTTTTTCAATTATTACAATTGGTATTTTCAAAATCAACCAACTAATTTACTCGGATAAAAGTGATTTTGCAAATTTGTTGGAATGCAAAATAAAGTGCAACTGGAATATGGCTGTGTGAAAAAGTGATTTCGCGAACGATGACACCGTGAAGCCGAACAATGTTACGTCTTAGCGAGAGCGCAACGCATCTAATTTAGCTGCGTCACAGAGCGTCTCATTAATTTCGTCATTTCGACTGCAAAAATGCGGAAAAGTCGCAGGAGCTAGATCAGAGAGGGATCGTTCACCCGATGCTTGCGAAGCGCGACGTCATCTTCGAAATGCGCCCGCCGAGCATCACCCAATCACGCCATCAGTCTCGTGCAAATAATTCGATTTTTAACGCGATTACATTATCGGATCCGATCTAATCTCTTCGAGCTTCGTTTTGATTTCGAATTAATTACGCAATCTGCTACAGATTTTTTTTTTAATTTCTCGTCTAATCTCAACGTTGTTTTAACAGTTAATTTAAATCATAAATATAAACATAATATCAAATCTTTTTTTATAATTAATATAATTCAAAAAAGAAAAATAAATAAATAAAAATCAATGAATTCAGTTTAATCCTAATAATTATAATCAAATTGAAATTAAAATGTATTTAATTTCTAATTTATTATTACTAGAATGTCGAGCGCGCTTCGCGCACTCTCTTTCGTCGAATTTAAAATTTTCCCAAACAAATGAAAATACATTGGCGCTCGCTGCGCGTGCGCCTACGTTTTGATTCTTAATTTTCCTAACAAAACTGAAAATCAAAAGTATAATTTTGCGACTTGTCGAATATAAACAAATAACATTAACCAATGAACCACACTTTTTTATTATAAAAAAAGATACGACCAGTCGCACTCTAATTTCACTTTCAATGAAATGACAAATTTCCGTGACCGATGACGCGTGAATTGGCTGCAAGTCCGACTTCAGGGTATCATCAACTTTTTAATTATGATGAATGACTTAAATTTTCTTAATATTTTTATTTTTCTCAATGGCAATTTATTGAAAGATTTTTAGTTGAATGCCATTATTTTAATTTCAAAATTAAGAAGGTGTAATCGCATTCACAAAATTGATGTAAATATTTCAACTTAAAATTAATAAATGTAGTACAATTCAAATTTTAATTGATTTAGTTAAAGCCAAACAACGCACAAATATCTTCCTTATACAATTAAATAAAATATGCATCTTAATCATCTATCATTTTGTCATAAAAAAGCAGCTTTCATGGAAATACATAACCTTGCACTCTTATCGCTGACTGGCTAATTTTACACTTTGTCAAATGCTAATTGCCGTAGGAGTACAGCTTCAAATTCATAATCAGAATAAAACACGACGAACTGACTAAGTTTCCCACAAAATCTCAAGGTAATGAAATAAAATCTAGAAATATATATTAACACCTGTCATGATTTTAAACTAAGTGTGAAAGTTATAGGAAATTCTTTATTTCATGCTTAAACAGCATGTCCAAATGGAAAAGATTGTTTTATAAAAATGCTAATCAAAAAAAGTCATATGAACTCTTCATAATCGTAATTGCACCTGAGAAATGAGGTGTATAATATTTTCTAAATTGTTTTATTAAAAAAATATTTTTTAGCAAAAAATTGGAATGTTTATTCAACTGCGCGGGCTTCCGGAAGAAAGCTTTCCCAATGTTTGATAATCTGGTTTTGGTGCTGCAACATTGCCGTCAAGTAGTCAACTAACTGTTTCTTGAAATCTGTGATTCTGATTTGTTCTAGTCTTTCAATTTCCTTCTTTATCATTTTTGAAACGTTCTCGAATTCTTCTTGCCCTCTTTCGACTTTAGATTCCCACTCGACTACTTCTGTTGCAGTTTGATTGATCTTGTCAGTGCGGCCAGACTGTTCATAACGTGCCTTCAATTTGCGCTTTTTGTTTAACATCATTTGTGCGTGCTGACAATTCTGAAAAACCTTTACACGTTCGTGCAGAACATCCTACAAAATAAAAATTATGAATGAAAAGACATTAAAATTTATGAAATTAATACTTAGTTGAAAATCTCTTATACCTTTATCGCGCCAACAAGAGCAACATAGTCATGCAACAATTCTCCAAACTGATACAAATCGCTGTTGCTTTGTGCTAGTCTAACAGCTTCAACTTTTTCTAAAGTTTCTGCAAGTTGCGCCAAAGCTCGTCCAAGTGAGGCTCCCGGCTCTCCTTGACTAAGAACAGCAATAGACTTTGCTGTAGCACCAGTATAAAGTGCCAATTCCCTTCGTTGCTGAGTGAGTGTTTCGACTGCCAAATACAATGATCTCAGTTGTGTGTCAAGTGAATCTACTTTCATGGTGATTTCTCCAAACCACTGTAGAGGAAAAACAATTGATTAAAAAACCGGAAAACGTTAAATAATTTAAAAAAAAGAGATGACATTCAACAAAGTATGCAATGTAGTGAAGCAGATGCAATTTCAAGATTTATAGATTGTGTAAGTTCGCATGATAAATTATAGAAAAAATGTGTTTCATTTGATTAAAAAAGTGATTACTATTGAAACATGATTTATGCGAAATGTATAGGTATAATGTTAGGATGTAGAATACTATTCAGGACTTTTGTTTCGAAAGAAACATACCTGAGGGTCCTGTAGCAAGCAATAAAAATCATTTACAACCAATCAATGTAACATGCAGTATATAATGTATACTTATCACTTATCGCATTTTATTTGTATTTTATTTTAACATCATTTATATAAACAAATAAATTAAACAATAAGTATCACCAAAATAAAATTATATTTTTAGTTGCAAATTACTTTTTTTTCATATTTATTGGTTCTTATATAGAATTTAATAATTAAATATAATGTTCTCACCAAATCATTTTCGTCCATTTTATATGTAATTTTATTTACAGTTTCTCCAACTTTATTAAAAAGTCTCAAAACTCCAGCACTACTCAATGCAGAGGTATTTGTGGCTCTAGGTAATTCCATGTCTGCAAAAAAAAATTTTATAAGATAATAATAAGTTTCCTAGTTATCTAAATAAACCTGAAAATAGACCTATAATTCAGATATTATATAAAATTAGATTTGATTCTATACTGAATTTAATTCGTATATTAATTTTGCCCAATTTAACATTTCTCTGATTTTTATACAATTACCTATTTATTTTTAAGGTCTGATGAGGACCTCATTTGAAATACCAATCATCGAGAAAAATTAATATTTTTCTTCTAAGTTTTGATAAATCATTAGAATTTAGATCTTGATTGAATCTAATTTTATATAGTTTAGTATATTCATGACTAATCATGACGTCAAAATAAGCTTAGTTGTTTTATTATCAGCAATGCAAGCTCGAATTAAAAACAAACTCGCGTTATTATCAATACGAAAGGCTAACTTTGATTCATCAAACTCAATGTTTCCTTTGATAACACGCACGGACGATAATGAAACAGATAATTGCATAATCTGTTTCATAATTTAGAAGTGACCTATCGTAAAAAAGTTTATTTATTCATATTCTACCGCATAGATGAATAAAAAAATATACAAAATTACCTGCTTCCAAAAATTCTCTAAAACATGGATCCGCACCCAAACAGGATGAGAAGCCGTTCTGTTTAAATAACGTTCTAAAGCTGCCCTTCTTCTTTCAAGAAATTCAGCAGAACTTGAATTTTGCTCTTGTGTCTTGTCTCCTGACATTTTAATTTTGGTTGTGCCTACAATGAATTTGAACAATTATGCATAACTATTTTAATAATTGTTTGCGCCCATTGATTAGGCACAATTATTACCCAAAGCGTTTTTTTCCGGTGCCGGTGGAATGATTCTCCCGTTCCTTAAATATTTGTCGGTCAGCTTGTCATGCAATCCAAGAAAATCACTGAAACGTCTGACGACACAAAAAGTTCGTTTACGGAAAATTGGCATGTTTGTCCTAGTTTCAACTTTATACGCAACGTAGGATCCAATCCCTTCGCCAATTTTTTGGGGCGACGTTACCGTAATTTTTATAAATGCTTCTGCTGAATCTGCAGCGGTCTGAAATAGTTGAAACATTAATTTAGCTTAACATTCAATCAATATAACTTGTCTGTGTAGTGTTTGATATTGGAAATTTGTGAATATTTTTATTTACATCATCCAAACTGTTGGACTGTAATCCACTTGAAAGTTGTTCATTGACATCATTGATGGGAATATCGTGCAAATCCCCAATGTCATTGTTAGATGGATCTAAAGGTGGGCTTAGTGGTCCCGGTGTTTGAATAGACCCACCGGAGAATGAATTTTCTTCAGTAGCATCTCTTAAGGTTAGTTTAGGCAATTCTCCTGGTAATGTTGAACTTCCATTAAATGAAGAGGTATTCGATATTTGACTCTGTTCCTGTTTGCAAAATAAGAAACAATTATTGTTTTTTTAATATGATATGAGACAAATAGATTGCTAATATGCCTTAAATAAATTAATTGATATTATTTTATAAATTTATCATTTGGTTAATATCCAACTCTATCAACATTGAGCTAGTATAAACGTTTTTTAAAATATTTTATTTACTATAAACATAAATAAATAACGCTAATTTTGACTTATTTTTGTCCATAAATTTACAACCTCAATAAAAAAGCCAAAAACGCGTCTCTCTCTTTGATATCTTTGATGACAGCATTACTCTTATCTAAATTCTTGTCTCGCTTTTGATAACATTAGCTATTTAAAATATATATTTTTAATTTTCATATATTTTTAACAATTCAAATAGAAGTTTTCTAGTCAGACATTTAATTGACGACTACTGCATCATTCTAACAAAAGAATTGAAAATGATATAAATATGAAAATTAACCTTATTGTATTGATATTATTGCTATTATTTTAAATATCCACAGAATATTTAATTCGTAAAATGTTTAGCAAATTTACAATAACCGTATGTTTATAAATATTTATTAAGAATCTTGAAATCTCAATTATGATATAACATAATTCAAAATAACAAATGAATCAAAAATCAGGTTTTTTTTAACTTATTCCGAGTTAAATTGGGAGATATTAATTTACAGCAATCACCCGTGCACTCTTTCTCAGTTTTTCATAGATAATTAAACATAATAACAGGGAACAGAAGGTCAAATGACGTCTAATGTTATTAACATTTCAAACATTTTACTGATTCTTTTTATCATTTTATTATTAATACAGTATATACACTTTTATATACATTACATCAAACTTTTGTTAAAATTTGTTACTCGTATTAATTTGTAATAATTATAATATTGTCATTATATTATACAATGAAATAATATTACTGTAATTAAACAATTTGTATCAGGAACAAATATTAACTTATATTTTAAAATATAAGAATTAATTATATTTAATGAATTAAATAAAGAAAATGAATAATTAATGAGCCCTTTTGAATAACATTAGACTTTAATTTCACAATCCAAAATCAATATAAACTCGCACATAAACATTCTAATAATTAATACTTTATGTATTGAATAATTTAGTTTTTTAATAGTTGTTTGCTTGTTTGGATGCTCAATAAATTAATTGAATTTAATTTATCATATTTGAGAAGTCAATATACATTAATTTTTGTCTGTTTAAAGTGTGTTAACGTTAACGGTACTTCAATGGTGATAAAACAAAGTATAAAAAGATAACAAGCGGTATTATAGTGTGACAAAAGAATTGATCATTTTTCAAATATCAACATATGTAAAAGCAACATTCATACGTCAATCAATAAATACATTTTCTTGTGAAATTCAAAAAACAAATGTAAAAAAAAAACAATCATAACCTGTAAAGCCGAGGCGAAGATATCGTCGTCGTCATCCTCTAAGTCATTCTTGAAGGAGTCCACGTTGTCGAAAAGTGAAGGTTCTTTACTATCAGCCATGTCTACTTTCGCATGTGTGTTTGTAAAAAAGCGACTTGCTAAGTAACTACCGAATAAGCTATTATTTAGCGTAAGTTTGACGTAAATTTGGTTTGTGCATCAAAATAACCGCAAAGACGCTTTTACCTGCACGTTCTGTCAAATTGACTGTGGGGATCGGCCCCTTTTCGGCTCCGTTTTCACTGGTAGACGTCAAACACCACGAAGCTACGAACGATAAACCTCATATGTTTATCGTTTATCCCCAAAGCTAGTTCTAGTTGTGGGAACTTTTCGTTCGTGGATGTTGGCAAGCAATTCTAACCAAACCTAATATCAAACCAAGACAATTGTGTACAAACAAAAGTCATCACCAAGAAAATAACAAAACTCAAATAATCAAATATTATTTAAAATTATTTCATCATATGATTCTTTTATAAAATTTCATAATTCTTGTTTGATGTGTCCGTACAAGTCACAACCTAAAGATTTTTGGATGTCAGTTAATTAACTGGCAATAAGCATAGGATTGGATGTATTTGAAAGTGTCAATTTTTTTGTTGATGGAATAAAAATTAACAACAATGTTGCATGAAATTTTGGTTTCTCTTTGGGGATGTTCCACTACATTGAATGAAATCGTTGAAACAGATGTGAGTAAACAATTTTTGTGTTTTCATATTAGAATCAAAATATTTAAATTTTGCATAGTTTTCAATTCGTTTATCACAAACATAATTAATAATTTATTTCCAGATCAATGATATGCAACAGTATATGCATCCTGCAGAGAAAGCCATAGTTGTGGACATTTTGTTAGTTGTAAAACAGTGTAATAATATCAGAAGGTTCATCAAGTCTTACTCGTTGCCGAATATTAACACTGAATTTAACGGTAACGCTTTTATTTGTATTTTGATATTATTTATTTTTATCGTAATAAAATTGAGTGTATTGGATTCTTATTATTGGGATACTCTGCAATGATAATCGTTTGAAAATGATGATTTTTTTTATTACAGAAGATGAAAAATACAAATCCGGTTTGTATATCCGAGCTCTGTGCAACGGCATGGATGAAGTACTCCAACCATTCAGAGATGAAGTGAACATGCTCGAGAGAATGGTTTTAAATAATCCCAACACTTCTGTGACTATGATCAAATATCATGTGGATCGATATGCAATTCTTTTTGCAAATTTAAATTCCATCATTAAAACGGTATTTTGTTGAATTATTAATCAGAATTATTCTAAAAGAATCTGTCGCAATTAAGTAAATCATATTTATATAAGCGCTTTTATATTTACTTTTCCCTAGATAAAAACACACAATCTGTATGGGTGCAAATTATTGCAATGTTTACACACAAGGATACACACTGGAATACCAGAGGTCCAAGTAGCTATCAGAAAGTAAGGTCACAATTTTATTTAAAAAAAGAATAATATTAGACTGATTCAAAAAATGATTTCTGTTTTCAGGATTATGTATCATTTGCATGTAGTTTTTTACATTCAGCTCACCAACTGGTTACTGAATAGCCGCCTGGAAGATCAGTTCAAAGAATTTTTCATTCAAAAGGTGGAAGACATTTCAGCAGATAAAGAAAATTGTAGTTTCTTCAGCGATCCTGCAAACAGTGATTATAAAATGTGGGAGTATGAAATTGCAGCTGAGATGTTACCTTCATATATTCATCGTGGACTGGCTACAAAAATTCTCACCATTGGCCAAACTGTTCTCATGTTCAGGAATGATTTTCGATTGAAAAGAGGTATTTTTATTACATAAAAATATGAACTATTCAAATCTTTGATAATTTTTTGTTTGAAAACTATGTTTAACAATAATATCATCATTTAGATTTTAGAAAAGATATGAATAAGAACGCAAAAGGCATAGAATTGTCAATCTGGGGCGAAAAGGAAAAAATTTATTTCCAAAAGTTGCTTGACTTACAAGCAAGACAAATTTTTTACGTCTCTGATTTAGAACGAGTCATACATGAGATGAAACTTTGTGTCGAAGAACATCTTTGGGTTGCCATCATGGAAGAAGCTCAGCTTATGCAACAGCTGAAATTACTGAAAGAGTTTTATTTAACAAGTCGAGGAGATTTATACTTGGAGTTTATTAAACTTGGTTCAGATATTCTAAGAAAAGTTCCCACTAATCGAACTACAAATGAAATAAATCTAGTTTTCCAAAGAGCACTTAGGAAAACCTCATTTAATGATGAACTGTCCACTGGTTGTTTCGTTTTTTATGTAGCGGTGCCTACGGCTGAAAATGAAATTGATGACAGATTAGAACCTACAGAGTTCTCTGATAAAGAAAGGCAAGATCCACATGGTAAGTTTTTACAAGTACAGTTTTATCATACTAAATGAAACTTATATTAATAATTTTGTTTTCAGAAATGAAAGGATGGAATCTGATTTCGTTAAAGTACAAAGTAGTTTGGCCCCTTCATCTGCTTTTCAGTCCAAAAGTAATTCAAGATTATAATATCATTTTCCGATTCTTATTGCGCGTCAAAAAAACTCAAATGGAGCTGCATAATTTATGGCGCAGACATATGCGACTGAAAGAAGTGTAAGTTTTAAAATTTAACAATGTCAATCCCTTTTGTTGACAATATAAATTTTGTAATTCAGAAATTAACTGTAATGACATTTTTACAGGGATCCAAGATTATTGAAACTTAGACATACTTTGATTTTCATCATCGACAATCTTCAGTACTATTTACAAGTTGATGTACTCGAAAGTGAATATACTATGATGGAATATAAAATGAACAACACCCGAAATTTTGAAGATGTTCAAAAAGCTCATTCTGTTTTCCTTAGTAATGTTTTGTCTCAAATGTTTTTGTCGGAAACAAATCTAGCAAAGAAACGACGACATCCGGTAAATCTCAATGTTTTTTTGTTAAAGTAGTTAATTTTTGTAAATAATTTTGTAATAAATGTTAAAAACTTAAAGTTAAAGTATTAAAAATTTAAATTTCATCTTTCAGGTTTCCAAATTACTAGGAATATTGCTGAGACTTTGCGATGACCTAATCAAGGCATCTCCAATGTGGGAAGGAAGCAAACTGTTGGAAAAACAAAAATTAGAAATAAAGGTTTTGTCAGACACTTTAGAAAGTGTCAAAAACTGGCTTACGAAGACTTTGGAAAAATTAAGAGCACAATCCAGTGGCGATCACTTAGCCCGCTTGCTTCAAAAGATCGACTTTAATCACTGGTTCAACAATAATGCTCATACCAACCCGGAGATATTTGTATAACCATTATTATTGTTGTCATTATTGTGAATAGTATTTGTAATGTAAGAAGCAAATCTCAAATACAGATTATATTATTCTATAAATAATTTCTACTTCATGTTGAGTACAGCATACAGAAACAGAATTATTAAGAAATAAATTATAAAATAAGATTTTAGGTCTGTTTGGTTCATTGGCAAATGATTTTATTATTTCAGTATATGAAAGTGGAATGAAAGTAAATAAATTATCTGACGATTGCTTTCTTAATATCTTGAATCTTTATTAATAATAATAATCTGTAACTTCAGCCAATCATCAAATGCTTTGATTGATATTATTATTTTATCAATACCATACGATTTTTTATATTATATATATGTAGACTAACGATAAGACTACAAATATACTTTCTTTTACTTATCACACTATAACATACTGAATATAGAAAATATTAACTATGATCAGATGAATTGGAAAACAATATTTGATCTCAACAGTCAATGAAAATGATTCATCGTAAATGTAATTAAATTTTACATAAATACACAGCAACATTAAACGCATTCATATTTTATGATCAAACAAAGTAAAGAATTAACACCAGCTTCAAACTATACAAACTATATAAAATATTATCGCACGAACAAGTGTTACATAGTGTACAATTTTTATTTCTCACTAGATAGAATCGATTTTTGAGTCGATTGACTGTGTCGCAGGCGACATTGTTTGGCAAAATTAGATAACAATAATTATCACGTTGAATAGAGACCAGCATTTGTTAAATTTTTTTTTCAACTTTATTTATCGTTAATATGCAGTGAGGTAAAACTGATCAGGCTGAATTATTTTCCATACCATTACAAAAATTAGGAAATTCATTAGTAAAAATGAAACAATATGTACCAATGTGAAAGTTGAATGTAAAAACATTTTGACCGTATTTAAGGGGAGGACTCAAGGTAACTGTTAATCATAAAACGAATTCAGTTACTGAGTCAATATATAATATGTTTTTATTATACAAAATATACCAGCACATTCTTTGGATATTTACAAATGACGCTGATATATTTTTTGTAATAT
>JAAMPD010000971.1:0-32293 GCA_025266255.1 Trissolcus basalis
TGACAGCTATTTTTTATCGCCCCTCTATTTGTTTTTCCTCCGCTGTATTGTTTTTTTTTTTTCTTCTTCTTCTTCTTTTCTTCTCTTATAAAATGAGTTTTAATGAATGTAAATTATTTTTAATCGTTTTAATTTTTTAAATAAATGTACATTCAGTCTCTTTGTTGGTGACATTAAATGACACATGTATTTTCACGGGCGCAGTGGAAAACGTACGAGTGATTAATGATTTATTTATTTTAGGTTTTTGTCAAAGGAGTCGATCAGAAATCAAGGCCAGTGTCGAGGAACAATTATCCAGCAGACCATTGAGACGCGTAACCTCCTTTTAAGAAACAATGCAGTTCGTCAAGAATGCAAAGCGTCTAGCAGTAACGCCACCGAGAGCCCTGCGGCATTGTTGCATATTAATAACAGCGTTTTGCTAATTGTTACATTAATTCTTTTGCCACGCTTAACTCGTTATTAATTTTACGTGTCGCCGACGTTGGGATCGCTTTTCTCGCGTTGCGCTTTTTGTGCCTCGCCAGTTTCTAGCGTATCACCGAGCACGTGATCTGCCTCTGCCTTTTTCTCATCGCGGACAATTAAAAATACTTTCAAGAAACGAGAAAATATTTAGATTCAATTTAACTCCCAACGCTTTTTTTTTCGAGATCTTTATCACAGTCGAAAACAAACAATTAAAAAAAAAAGCAGAGGAATATAATTAAAAGATTAGCATTATGTAAAAAGAAGAAGAAGAAGAAGAGGCAACATAACATATATTATTCGCTCATATAATTCTTATATAAAGAAAAAATAAGACGACGCGAACAATATTGTTGTATCCGTTTGTGAATCAGCGGGGCTTTATTTGCGAATAATTGTGCTTGACGCGGAGTATAACGGGAAACGAAAACGTTTCCGTGTCTTGTCGCGGCACGTTGTGTGCGATATCATTTTTGTGTGTGACATAAGCGGAGGAAGCATTTTTCCCCCGCTCCGAACGCTCTGAACAATTTTGTTTTCAATTACAAATAGAAAAAATATTATATGACTCGCAGATGGTAATTTCATTTTTCAATCTTCACAAATTACAAGAAACAAACGTGGTGATTGTGCGTGCACAAGCAGGGGGGAAAAAAGTCAAATGTCAATCATACAATTTGTGCACTACATGTGATTCTGAAGAAAGAGCGCGATTAAGAATAAAAAATAAAAGAAACATTACCGCCACATCTCAGAGGCAAATTAATATATGATTGGTTTTTCTTTCACTTTTCTAACGTCACATTAGTGCCCGGCCAATTGCGCATCAGGCGAGTTCACATTCCCGGATTATTAGTTTCCGTTCAGTTTGTAATTAATGACACGCAAATCCCGCGCTCGAAACCAAAAACTTGCACAATACCATCAAGCGCGAGAGCAAATCAGTTTTTAATAAAGCAATCAATTATCCTCCCATCAGCCTCGTAAAACAATGTGTAGCATCGGAGTAATTTATCGTCCCTCATTGTCTGATCTGAGCATAAGACCTCGCATTAAACTGCAATTCATATAGCCGCGCACATGACTTCAATCGGTTCTCGTGACAGACAATTTTTTTGCTACTTTATGCTAACAATCGCTGAACTGGATCACCGGACAACGAAAACACAGAAAGGTCAGAGCGATGCAGGGCCCGGGCTTGTTCCTCATTCCACAATATTGTCTACTGTCTTGTATTTTTGTCTTGTATGTGTTTATCATATCGGACGAGCAAGACGCGGGACAATGGAAAAGGTCGTGGGCTCTGACATTTGCAGGCTAATAAACGTGCTGGATGGATCTGCGAAAGGCAGCGCACACACCCTCGTCGTTTTTCTATGCGCAAAAAGGTTGTGCTGAAATTCGAGCTTTCTTTCAGCGATCAACTGTACCAGCCATCATCAGACAAGTGAAATACAAATCGCTCGCGAAATAATATGTTTGTGATGTTCACTTTGACTTGATATTGAATGGGATTGCGTCGACGGAAAATCCCTCTGTCAATCGGTTCTGCGATGTCTGATGGATTTATAGATGATGGAAACATTCAATTTGAAATTTACTGTCCATCGTCAAACCGTTTCCTTATGTCAGTATGAAACTGAAAAAGAAAAAGTATAAAATTAAAATGTATAAGTCAAGTTTGTATAAAATGTTAAATTGAATAATGACCAGTGTAATCTGCATTGGCAAATATATTTTGGTTATTTAGTGACAATTAAAACGAACGTAGGACGATATTTTTGGAATTGTATAACCGGGCAGGTTTACGAGCTCTGATATATGGAAACCGCTCGGTTCTGCGCTTCAGCAAATTGAAACAAATTCGAAAAGTCTGCGAGAGCATTTCATAACAGATCCACAAACGCGCCTTCACCGTATCAGAGCGGCGGCATGTTACGGTCATATTTCTCGCGAATCAAATAAACGACGTGCAACATTGCATTACTTTCACATAATAGCGTTCATTATTTCTCGACGTTAGGATGGCTCTGCCAACTTGTCGTAAAGTGACCGCAAAATATTTTTCTCTCTCTTTCGACAAGGAAAACTGATCTTTGCATGGAATAAAAGTCACCTGCAAGTGAGATAAATTATTATTTTCTGTGAAAAGAAGAAAAAGAAGAAGAAAAAAAGGCAAAATGGAAAAGAAAAGAAATACAAACGCCAAGGTCTTTTGTTTTCAAGTCGACTCTTCCCTGACTATTTCAAACTCTGATAACAGTTTGAGATAAAGCGTAGAAAATGCGTTTGACGCAATCGCGAACGCCGCGAGATGAAAACCGATGCGAAATCTTGGTTGATGACAACAATTTATCCTTAATTCATTTCTCCTTAATTGGCAGCTTGTCTGAGAGACGCAAAAAATTATTCATACGGATGGTTCTTCATTGACGTACGCGCTTCTGGGTCTCTTGGCTAATCAATTCAATTCGAAGGATATACAGCCGGTAGTCATAATCGAATTAAGACCGAATAAAATAGCAGCCGAATAATTGCATTATTATTCTCGAGAGCAGCCTCGTGAAATGGTATCAGGTCGATTACAAATCTGGTACCAAATTGCTGAAAGAAACCTGCGCGAATGTTATCGTGTTTGTTTGAATGTCATGCTTTTAGATGAAGCAGAGCGCCGAGATCAAGCCGAGCTGTGAAATAGTAGCAGCGGCGGCAGAAGAAGAATCGAGCAAAATAGTGGGACTGATGTGGTGAGTGGGGCAGCGCCGAGAAACAGGGAGATGGTACTTTGTTATTTCGCTGGTGGTCTTTGTGCGTATACGTAGATCCAACAGACGATTGTGTGCCAGGCTCTGCGCGGCCTGGCTGGCACAGCCAGGTACCAAATGCCACAAGGTCACGCTCACGATCCTACAACAGCTCGGAGACGGAAGACGCAGAGAGAGAACCAAAGAGAGGGACAGCCTACAGACACGATCATCATCTCTCCCTCTCTGCCCGCGCCGCCAAGATCTTCTTGTTCTAAAATTCTATGCTTGCCCACTTTGCAGATGCGTTCCACCGTGCGGCTGCACACGCGTTCATTACACTTCATTAGGTGTACGTGTCCCAGCTTAATCCAATCGTAACTTCATCTAGCCAAAATAGATGCGAGATTATGGGTCGCACAAAATTCGCAACTTTGAAACGATCGGACCTGTTTCTTTTTTGCTTTCTTTTTATTTCGTCCCAAACTGGATGAAAATAAAGCACTTACTTGATGTCTTACGTCATCTTTGGTAGCTTAAAAACGGATATTTTAGTACCTCATTTGGACGTCCTGTTCTCGTTGAATTGTCTCCTTTGCACCATCCGATCAGGATTGATTGTCATCTCTTAATTAATAGAGCACAGAACGACCTGGAACAAATTTCAAATGTTCAATAATATTTTTATAAAGCGAAGCTTCGTTATGAAGTTATAATTTTAGTCTTACCTGCGAGCAACGTTGTACATTTTATCGTCAATAAAGTTGTTTGACAAATTGTTATCCAGGCTTTTAGAATTTCAAAATACCTTAATCACAAGCAGCCAATTTAATCCTTCATTTTTGTTTGCACAATTGTATAACTCTAACGAGAGGCTCTTTTTTTTATCTCGGTTCTATTTTTAATTGAATGATCGTATTTTTTTTCGGCTGGCTAACAGGATTGGTAATCATCTTCAGTTCTCTGTTTTGTTGCTGCCGACCCTGAAAAGAAAATAGTACCGAATGATTACAATTCATCACAACAATTGAATGAGATAGATAAATTGTTGATTCTCGTTTTTTATATTAAATCACGGTATTTTTGCAGCTGATGATAATGAGTTTGGAAAAGAGGAAAAGAGAAAAGAATCGTATGGCTGTTCTAGAAAATCTTTTGTCCTCACGACTATTGTGGAACTGAATGATAATTCAGTTGAATTTGTCCGTCGTTTTTGACGCACAACTCTAATTGGGGATATTTGAACGAGTTTTTTCCCATCCTCATAATACCGGAATTTTTTTCAAAAAATGAGACGAAAACATCAAGTCAGGCAACGGATTGTAATCGTTACAAAATCAACCGAACTATTCGACAATTAATGCGACGTTTGTTTCTTTTGGTAAAAAACATGAGTCAGCTGTTTTTTTTTGCTTTTGGTATGGTATGCGTTGACGTATTCTTCTCAGAGATTTTAATAATGTCACGCCACGACGTTTCATACTTGTTAAATGCAAACAAATCGATAGTAAATATTTTGTAACAAACAAAACCGCAATAATTATTTCTCAATAAATCGCAAAATTTACCTGAAATGTTATTTCTGACGGACGAAGAAATGTCAAAAATTTGTTTATAAGGTCATGCGCTATTTTTGTTTGGTAAAATTTTTATTACATTTCTGCGAAGAAAAAGAATTTATAATTCTTTTGATGAATAGCAGTTATTTAATTATTTTTAAAAACTGACGAGCAAATTAATTCTGCAGAAAATATATAAATGTGCGAATGATGGATGCTTGAATTAAATTAATATGTGATGATAATGACATACATAAAAACAACCGGTTGATAAACAATTTTCCGCCGCGTGTTTATATTCTCGCCATCTAACGGGAACCTGAATAATCATCACCGACAGCTCGACGTGTTCACCTTACCCATTTCTTAGCCACAAAATGCACAAAACAAAATCTCACCTTCAACGTTTTATAGAAAAAATAAACAAAATTTATTACAAAAATAAAAATAACCTACAAAACTTGTTTTTAATTACAATTTTCTACTTTTTTTAAATTAACAATTATATTTACATAATTCCTATGAATTTCAAGAATTAAAATAGTTATTATTTAAACAATCTATTATAAAAATGAAAACGTACTTTTATTCTTGTCATCCTTTCCAGTGGTCCAGCATCTTTGCAAAGTTACTTATATTTTTTATTTTTATGTTGACTTATTGGAATTCAAATTTAAAATGTAGCGCGCGGAACTGCGCAGATCTGCAGCGCGACGATGCAACACGAGTTTGGCGGTAAAAACTGGCGCGAACACGCGGGTAGTCGAAGAAGAATCGCGGCACAGTCGTTGAACGGCCTCCGGCACTTGTTGCACGTTAAACTGCGCGTTAGAAATTCGAGCTCTTTGTACGACGTTGTTCGCAGTTGTTGAAACCCTCCGAAAAACAAATCAATTAAGATGTTCGAAGCACGATTGACTCAGAGCTCGATCTTGAAGAAGATCCTGGACGCAATAAAGGACCTCCTGAACGAGGCGACGTTCGAGTGCTCGGACTCGGGTGTGCAGCTGCAGGCCATGGATAACGCTCACGTTTCCCTCGTCTCCCTGAACCTCCGGAGCGATGGCTTTGACAAATTTCGATGCGACCGAAACATGTCCATCGGCATGAGTATCACTAGGTAAATTTGCGCACACTTTTTTTAGGTTAGGTCATCCGGACAAAGAATGCAATCTTTGAGATGCTTCATTTAAAGGTCAATGCTTTGTTTACATCGGATTGATTACATGTTTCGAAGTTCAAAAATGGTTCAATGAACTGATATTTTGAAGTTTATGCTAACTTCTGACACTTTTTGCAGTATGTACAAAATTTTAAAATGCGCCGGATCAGAGGACACGGTAACGTTAAGAGCACAGGACAACAGCGATACCATCACCTTCATCTTCGAATCACAAAACAAAGAGAAACTTGCTGATTTTGAGATGAAACTCATCAACATGGACCAGGAACATCTCGGAATTCCGGTAAGTTGAATTTTGAATCACTGTTTCACTATATGATCATTCATTTTATAACATTGTAATAAAATAATCAAATTTATATATTTTTCAATTTTCATGCTAACAGGAAACACAATATGCCTGCGCCGTAAAAATGCCTTCATCCGAGTTTTCAAGAATTATCAGAGACGTGCACCAGTTCGGCGAATCAGTTACCATTGCATGCACTAAGGAAGGAATCAAATTCACTGCCTCAGGGGACACTGGCACAGGTAACGAAATTTAAAAACAAAAAATTGAATTTATTTTGAATTAATTGTTTGAGTTGCATTTATTTTTATTTGAATTATTTTTTTCAGCTAACGTAAAGTTGTGCCAAACAGCAAGTTCAGACAAGGAAGAGGAAGCCGTAATTATCGATATGCAAGAGCCAGTGAAACTGACCTTCTCCTGTCGTTACTTGAACTCGTTTGCAAAAGCTACCCCGTTGTGTCCGCAGGTCACGTTGTCCATGTCCCCAGATGTGCCTTTAGTTTGCGAATACAGTATTGGTGAGATTGGTCACATCAGGTATTACTTAGCACCCAAGATAGACGAGGAGGAGGATAACTAAATTAATTTTTTTAACGCAAAATGAAAAAAAAAAGATAAGAAGAAAAAAGTGCCTTGTGTTTGAAGTGAAGAATGTTTTTTATACCTCTTAATTTAATGTTAATTCGAATAGAAAATAAAAAAATGCCGAACAGAAAAGCAAATTGGTTCTTTATTTATTTGGGTCGATGATGAAACAAGACTTGTCGTAATACTTCAAAGATGTTTCATATATGTTCATATATGAATCTATATATATTTAAAATTTTACATTGAAAAGTTATTTGGCTTGTCACAGTGTTAGCGCAACGTTGAATTGACACTAAAGTTCATAGAGTGACACAATCACGTCTGTCCTTTTGATCATGTAGCAGCATCGCATCGCTTTTTAATTTTAATATACTCGAACCCTTTGATAATTTTTTTCAAATAAACTTCATTCTCGTGTCCTACACCTAATCGAAGTTTGAAATTTGTATAGTGATCTTATTTTGCTCCATCTGTTTTCGTTTATTATTTGCTTTAGTTTACTTCATTTATATATTTATATAGTTACGTTTTCAATTCTTAAATTCTAGGTATTTATACGCTACGTTTAATATAAAAATACATAATTAGCTTATGAATTGTCAGAATGAGAGGGTTAAAAGTATACACTTAAATTCTTGGATGAAGTAACGCGACGGCCCTTTTTTTTATAAACCATGAAAAATAATAACCGAGGGGCCCGAATTGTTCATTGTTTCTGTTACGATCCTTTTTGACAATCGCATCAATTTGACAATTCCTTTTCGTCTGTTACTTCATCCTACATTTTTACTTTTGAACGGTTATGCATCGAATTACGAGTCATGAAACTATGAATTTCTCTAATTTGCACACTCACGTTCACACTACATCTCAAAGTTACAGCAATGACAAGTCAACCAATTCGATGTCAACTAAAACAAATCAACAGTTTCATCTAAATTGAAAACATGATATGTCCAATTTTTTCATTTGACTATTAGAAATGGATGAATAAATGGACAAATGAAATTCGCTCGCCAAAGGTTTATTTACAAAGAACAAAACTAATCGTAAAATTGAAATACTCAGTCGTTGCTGTAAGTCACAATCTCTCACTCACACTGTCTTTTGACTTTTTCTTTTTAAATGTGGAATTTTTTGTTCGGGTTATTTATTGATTAAATAGAATCAAAAGAGAATTCGTTAAATACAATGAAATGCTTTGGCAATATACGTCAGACTCCTTGGTTTTCAAATAGCCTTGGAATTGCGATGACATTTTTCGCAAACGTAATTATCAGCTTGTTTATTTTTAGGTTTTTTTTGTCGCTTTTGCCCGTCACAGTGCTCGATAACGAATAAGTGGTTTTCACCTTTTTGGAATTAGACAATCATATTTCCACTTGTTGAGCTTCCACCAACAGTTGTCTTTGGAATTCTTATCTCAGCTTATTCCAAACCCCTCAAGATGACATACCTTCAATGCATATTTACATGACTTACGCTGATCTTGCAATTATATTTTCAATGTCATCCAGTCTCGCTTTTTAAAATTTGTTTCTCACTTTTGAAAACGAGAACCGAAGTCACGAGTTCATCTATAGATTAGCGCACACAATTTTGATTGAAGAATTCGTTGTCCATTCAGCGATTAACTTCGCTGACTTTTTCCATCAGACTTCAATTATTTTTACAATCATGTGGTCTGAAATCTTGAAGGGTTAAGATATTTCCAGCTCAGCAACATGCATCGTGCAACGCTGTATATTTTAAGGACAAATTTGTATTTACAATTTCGTATATATAATGTTTAAAAATTTTATTCAAGACAAGTTTCAAATTTTTGGTGTTTTATCATAAGGTGCTTAATACTTTTGAAAAACTTTTTTTTAACATTTGATATTGAGCAATACAGCTTTGCACTACGAATTCATATCACTTTGTTCAAAATTTTTATATTATATTCCTTAATAAAATAACGGTTTTATAATGTCGTTGACATGATAAAATAACATACCCGGCAGTGTACATTTAGCTGTCAAAAAAAAAATAATAAATCATTCTCCGAGTGTTGTGGATATGAAATGAAAAATCTAGATTGTCGAAAAATACTTCGTGCGCAAAAAATATATTATGAAACTTTAATTCGCCCGTGAGATTAACAAAGTGTGCATGATTGAAAATCGTTAATTTATTGACATTCCATTAATCAATTCCCTGAAAATAGTTTCTTTATTAACTTCATAATGCTTTGTAAATCCAGTTTTTAACAAAAATGCCCATTGTTCTTTATAAGAACAGAATTTTATATCATGAAAAATATATTTTAGAGTTTAAAATGTAAATAAGATTAAATGTTTTCAAGTTTTTAATATCTGAATTACGAATTCGGGGAAGCACTAGTTTTCAATTCTAAAACAATTTAATATTAAAACAGCAGAATTGGAGGGTGGAACATCAGGCGAAGCATATGAAATCTGTTTTGCTTTATAATAAAAAATTAACGTGATCATACAAAGTGAGACCTGTACAAGAGTACGATAAATTAATAATAAATTCGATAATGACATAAAAGTAATAAAAACAATTCCAATATTTGTAAAAATAAAAAATATAAAAGAATCACAAGTGTATTCAAGATTTTTTTTAATATATCTGTGGCTAAAAGGAAAAACCAGTTAAGTATATATAGGGTTTAAATACACTTAACTGATGTTTCCTTTGAGCCACAGATATTATAGCTTCGAATCTTCTTTTGTATTTTATTATTAAACATTTCTCATACTACCCCTGTCAAGTAATTTGAAAATAAGTTAAAAAAGTAAAAAATAATTTAACTCCTAAGCTCCTACGCAATAACAAATAACAAATTTATATCACCTTAAAATCTTGAACAAAGTGATAATTGCTCTCAAATCATAATACTTTTAGACAATGCCAATATCCTGACGACATTATGCAATATTGCAAAATGAATACAAATTATAACTATCGTCATTACCCTGGTAGCCTATGCGACGCCAATGATCTTATTTAGCGAATGTCAAAAAAGAACGTTTACGAAAACTATCGATTCGCAATCAATAACAGTTTCATCGAGTTGAATCAAACATGCGGAATTCAAAAGTCCAACCCTAAAATGAAGTTTGGAACCATTAAGAATCTACATTGTAGGCTATGAGGGTATACACAGATTGTTTCTAAAAGGTAAGAAAATAAAAACGAACGAGCTACGCAAATGCAAAAGTGGCCGCTGGCGAAGCAATGAGAAGCAATCAAAGAATCGACGATTCAATTTTGAGATCAGCTGAGGACACCTAATGTCTTTGACTTGCTTTAAATTGACTCGATAAAAAATACAATCGATATTGATATTCTCGGGGCATCGTAAAATATCACAGAGTATCGTCAAAGTATTGGAATGGTACAAGAACTATGCGAAATACTTTAGAACGTTCACAATTACGCTTTGGTACAATCTTAGATTCACGTCTCAGAAGTCTTGACGTGAGGGTTCCTTGTGTACAGGTTGTTATCTTTAGTTTTTCTTTTCTTTTCTTTAAATGTAAATTGTTTGATTCGCATCACGGAAAAAAAAAAATGCAAACAAGTTTAGGTTGTGTTTGTGTTACCGTTACTGCCATAAAGGCTGGGATGGACGAATTTGTCATGCAACGTTCGCAGATGCCTCAGGAGATTGCTCTTCACGTTGAAACCTTTTTTACAGTAGGAACAGAGAAATGGTCGCTCGCCCGTGTGAGTTCGCTGATGGATCACCATGGATGCATGACTTGGGAATACTTTCTGACAAATGTTGCATAACTTTTGGTGACTGTGGACTCGTTTGGGTTTCGGCGGTGCTGAATTGTTCATCAGAGCCAGCTGCTCTTCCGTGTGCTCCGTCTGAATGTGACGAACCTTAAACGACAAATTTGACAGTTGAACAATCGAAGCTCCACAGCTTATACACAACTTTCATAACATTCAAACTTATGAATACACAATTTAGAACAATTATTTTACCCATTCTTGAGGAGTCGGATACATATTTCCGCAGAGATCACATTTCAACGGAGGAAAATCTTTGCTTTCATCGTCCACGTCACCCTGGAAAACGAATGACGTTTGAATCAAAGCAAAACACGAAGTTTCATCATGTCGCTAATTAACAACAAACCTTTCGCTTTTTTCTTCTGTTTTCTGTCATATCAGCATGAGTAAATTCTATGTGTCGTACCCAATCAGAAGGTCGATTAAACGTTTGACTGCACATATCACAAGTTAGAGGCGTGTACTCTTCTTCTTCAATATCACCATCTTCATCTGCACTGTGGACAATTTCCTACAAAATATGATAATACAAATCGAACAGTTCTCGAACTCGGTAACAGACATTGTTATTCCAACTGACAAGAGCTCAACTTACCGGTTTGATATCGATTTCGTGATCTATCGTGAGGGATTCAGACGGATCAATAATCTCCTCCCAATCGATCGGTTCATCTTTGACCAACAACTCCGAACTCAACTCAGACTGCAAAAGAAAAACATTGTTTCCCAATTAATACATCGTAATTTCGTTCATTACGTCTTTAACCCTCTTTCTGTGGTCGACAAATGACATGCACACAAAGAATGCTTGTCCATGTGAATGAACGGGCTTACTGTCAAAGTAATATCATTAAAAATAAGGACAAAATATTGACGGTTGTAGATTATGTTCTGTTACTTCTTTTTTAAATATGGAAAAATTGATAAATTCGACCATCTCAGACAAAACAAAACACTGTTATGTTAGTAACACTGAAATCTCTCTCTTCAATAAATTCAGACAGATGATTTTGAGTACGCTCATTCGTCGAATTACACACAACCATACAACTATCATCAATTTTACGACAATTTTTGACGATCCACAGAAAGAGAGTTAATCACTCTCAAACGTCTCTCTTACATTGTCACCACATTCGCTCTTCGACTTGGTCGACTCCGACTCGCTTTTTCTCTTCTTGCGACTTCCCTCGATGTTCTCCTTGTTCTTGTTCTGCTCGATGCTTTGCTCGTCCAAAGATTTCGTCTCCATCTCGATATTGCTATCTTCCGACTTTTCCGAAATCTTCCTCTCGGCTGATTTTTGTGTCGTTGTTGGACTGGTCGGTGTCGCGGTCACCGTCGTGGTCATTGTTTGGATACAATTGTTTTGCGGCACCGGTGTCACCGACTGTTCCACACTGTCCAACGATTTCTCCGAAAGATTTGACGGCTGCACCAGCTTGATCTTCTGGATCTGCCCGGTTAACAGAGGTTGTTCCCTTTTATCCCTCTCCACTTTTTGGTTGCTCGGTTGTATACCGTCTTTCTTGCTTGTGCTGTTGCCACTGTTTGATCTCCATAATCCGCGAACACGCAGAATGTCACCGGCCTTCAGCACACCTTCCAGCTGGTCGTTGGTTACAGTTGCCTCCCCACTGTACATGTACTGGATCAGAATTTTCAAAGTCCTGTAACCGATCTCCGTTGGGAGCACCTGCAAAAAAAGTAATCGTTAACAAATGGTCACTAAAGTTGTTTTTTTAAAGGCCGGTCTTTGGCACGAGTCTTGATATCGTGTATTATCAAGATGATTCTAAGAATGGGTATTTATCAATGAACCGTAATCAACACTTGTTTATATACTGATTCATTCATCCAGTTTGATTGAACGAAATTTAAAGTCTTTTTTTTATTTAATTGATAGATTATAATTATATATGTTACAAAAATAACAATGATAAAATATTTTTATCGATGTAAAATGAAAATTGAAGAACAAAACTTTCCTTGATACACTTTTTTTTGCGGAGAAAAAAAGAAGAATAATCTTATCTGGTTTCTTCGAGGCAAACTAAGCAACAAAGGGCGAAAATTAAGTTACGATCATTCAATTGGACGTTTCAATCAAATCAATGTAGATTCTTATCAGTATTGTGAAACTCACTCGCGAAATCAATAATTTACCTCCATAACACTCGACTCATACATTTTTTATAAGGTTTTTTTTTTTCAATACGAAACGTCCATCCTTTTTTTATACGTCCCAGACGTAAATACAAAAAACGTAGCCTTGCAATAATTTCTTATCTCTTTGCAGATATTTTATTTTTTCTATCTCCTCGTACAATGTACGAAACCAACTAACCTACAATTCATTTTTTCTCTACGCAAATTGTTCTTTTTTACCCCTGAAAAAAACAAACAAACAAAACAAAATAAAAACAAATGCAAAAAATCATTCATCGCAATGCAAACTCAACATTGAATCCATTCAACTTTTTCAGATTTCTTTTTGAATCTTTGTTTACATCTTTGGAAAAAGTTAAAAAAACAAAAAAAAAACAAAGAAACTTGGAACGGAAATATAAACAAACTTTTTCTATAGAAAGTAGAAAAGTGATGTCATCATGTTGATGTTTACATCATAAAAAAAATTTTAATATAATATAAAAAAATGCAAATAGGAAAAAACGTGAATAATGAAGAAAATAAAATAACAAAATTAAATAGCCAAACAATAACAAGATTGTTTTCAAAATTTGTATGATTTGAAAAGAGAAAAAAGAGAAGGAGAAGAATAATAATAAACAAGTTTGAATGAAACAATAAGAAAGAATTGTGCGAGAAAAGTAAAAAAAATCGTGATAATAGAAAGAGACAGAAGAGAGTGGGAGATGTTGATGTTTACATCGGCGCTGTCAAACTTACAACGATGATGGGAGCATTGGTGTTTGCTCCAAAGTGACATGTCTGGAAGATGTGACTGAGATAGGAGGAGCAAGCGGCGAGGACGAATCGGTGTGCAGCCACATGACGGCCGCAGGAGGTGGCCAGGAGGACGTCAGCGAACGACTCCGAGTGCAGGAGAGTGGCGACGGAGCTGTGCAGGTGGGCGCCGTAGCTGTGCCACTTGAGCTGGTAGTTTTCGGACGCGGCGATGGCCATGGTGATCTGCAAAAAGGATAACCCTGAAGGACAAAAGTGCGCGAGACAAAGGGATCGCGACCTAACCAAGAATCAACGCGCCGCGCGAATCCAATCGATCGATGCCCGGCATTGACTGAATTTTTCGAGCCGTTACGTGGTCGCGCGCGGATCAATGCGTCGCCGACGATAAACGATTGAAACGGTGTCAGGCGACGACTTGTCCGTCAGTTTTGTCCGTGGTCACTTACGCGTGTTGTCTGCACGTGTGTGCTCTAGACGCCGATGATCCTGACCTTCCCGCGGGACGAAAACAAAAAAGTAGACTGAACAGTCAGTCGGATTGTTTCGCTGCCGCTCGGTTGTCGTTCACTCTCGCACGCCCACGCAAGATGAATCCTCCAAGTGCAGCGGCAATGTTGTTATTTATTGTTGCGGCAGGAGAGCGCGTCGTGTTTTGGAGAGCAGTCCGCACGGACGCGAGCATCGCATCGTACTAGCTGGCCGCGCGCGTAAGGGCCTAAAAATCGATATTTCGGTCTTTGCTCCATCTCGGTGTGGCGCGGCGGGTGCGTGTGTTGGTAGGATGCCCCCCGTTCATCATCGATTTTCTCGACTACCAATCGCACGCATCCATTTATCGCATCGATCGCGCCGACCCGCGCTGCCGCCCGCCTCGTGTGTTCGCCCTCCACCCGCGCTTTTTATCGCCACCCCTCCTCCCCCTGTCAAACCGATTTCCCTGATCGCAAAAGCTCCGTTTTTTTCTCAATGCTCTTTTGTCGCGCGCGCACACACCGAACAAACCCCCCCCCTCCCCGCCGATCCAGATCGATCATTCCTTTTGCCGGTCGTTGGCTCGATTCCCCCCGTGCCGCATTGCAGAGTACGACCCATTTTTCGGCGGGAACGCGCTCAATCAATTTTGCCGCGCCAAGCCCCCGATCCAAAGATTTTCGCGATTTCCAAGAGAGGGGGACGATCGATTCCTAGCCGGGATTCGCGCCGGTCGATTTTCATCCTCCTCTTTTGTACCATTCATGACCGAATGTTTTGCTTTGCGTACATATTTCTGACCTTTTTTGCACGTTGCATCGCATATCGCTTTTTGCTTTTGTTGCTTCTCATTTTTTTCCCCCAATTATTCGTTTGTTTTGTTTATGATTTGTTTTTGGTTCTGTTTTCAATCGTTTCTTCTTGTTTATATCATTTTTTATATTTCATCTTTTTTTTCTTTTCCGTTACCTTTGTTTTGTTTTTGATTCGTTCTAATTTGTATTTGCAGTTGTTTTTGTTACATTTGTCTCTTAATTTTGTACTTTAGATATTTAATCTTTTGTTCATTGTTGGATGATGTAAGTTGGCTGGATTTGGTTTAAACAATTTTGTTAAATTCAGGTTATTCTGACATTTGAAAGGAAGTATTGGAAATCAATAATGGGCGGGGATAAATGTATACTGGCAAAATTTTGATAAATCGATGACGATTTCAACGATTGCATTTTATTTTTATAAGAGATCAATATGTTATGCGGCAAGGGCCGGGGTGCGCGACGTTTCGCGCTGTGGATGTCTGCGCGCCACTGTCGATGCTTTGATTAGAAATCATTCAGCGACGCGCCAAACAATTTGCATCGGCAGCCTTTGTTTTGTTTCTTTTATCAATTTCTTTGCACGATTGACGTACATGATTATTCGTTCAATTCAATACTGACAATTCAAAAACCATATTTTGATTCAGAAACAAATGAAACTAGAAAAATAGAGATTATTTTAAAAGATTGCCGGAAGCTTATTTTTTTAATTTTTTTCATTTTTGAAGTCAACGTCATATACTTGTGTAATTGAAAATGCAAAGAACAAGAACGCGACCTTAACGACCCAAGGTCACTGTTTTTATTTAAAAACTGTGCTCTCGTTTAAAATATGTAGTTTTGCTGTTTTGGCAAATAAGATTTTTTTATTATCCGGTAAAAAATTACATCATTACATAGAAAAAAGTGTGTTTATAAAAGCTTGCGCGGAGGAGCTTGTGTTTTGTTTACATAATAAATTGATTGATAATATTATTTTCAATTTTCCAGTAAATAAAATAGTATTGTTGTTTGTTTTCCAGAAATTTTAATCTATTTATGAATGCAATTCTTGGATTAACGTACCTTATTGATTTTGATATTGAAACCATATTGTTAACATAAATCAGTTATCAACTTCGAATATTAAATTTTGTATGTTTTATTTTCCATAATTGGGACATTACAAAATTAACGTATAACTTAAGGTATAAAAACAGCTCGTCTTATATTATAAAAATTTCAAATAGCAAATAAACTTACAGCGCAAGAGACAATATGACAATTTTTCATTTCTTTCGTTTTGTATAAAAATGATTTTGTTTTTGAAATGAAATTTCCCGACTGTTTCGTGCGCTAGTAAATTTTAAACGTTATTGATTTTAGTAAGGTTTTTAAGTTAGAAATTTACAAAAATGATTAATGGAAGAATCGTGTTTACAATTAACTTCGAAATCATAGATCAATTTTCTTTGGAAAGAACGAGAATTTTCGCTCTTTCTGTTATTCTTGAACAAGTTATTTAGATTAACTTGGAAAATTGCCTATTGCTTTAATAGTTTGTTAAGCATGCTTAGAAAATTATTTTCGAACCGGATGATTGACTTTTTAGCGCCCAAATGGCTCGCTGGGTGTTACAAAATTCTTAAAATTCGCATGAAGTATATTGTATTTAAGACGTTATCGTTTTGAATATTAAAACAGCGCTTCTTGTTATAATTATATTCTTACAAATGTTAAATTATATTGCATAATATCAAATTGGATGTTTTATTTATATATGAAAAGAACGAAAAATTGAATACAAAAATATTTATATGTACAAACAATTGTTACATAAAACAATAGTTTTATGTTTGCAGTTACGTTAAATAAAACGTTTTGCCGATATTCATTTCTTCGTTAAAATATTCACTATCTTAAAGTTTAATTCATATATTTATAAAACATCATACACATACACTTACATTAGTTTTACAAAAGAAGAACGTCGGATGACAGAATGCCTCATTGTATTATAATTAATTTCAATTTTGATATTTATCACTGATTAGCTTTTTCCTTTCGTTTGTTTAAAACTTTTAAAATGAAAGTTTGGACTCAAAATTTTAATTTTAAACTTTTTATTCATTATTTCACTTTTGATCTGCCGTATTTCATTTTTGATCTGCCTTATTTCGTTGTTTAATTGCCTCCAAACAATTAGTATGTTTTTGTGAATAAAATTTACATTTGTCGATGAATGTTCTGTTTTAGTGAAAATGAACAATCTTACTTATGACTCGCAACCACGGTAGGTGGTGTAACCGAATGGACTCAGTAATATCGGCATGTGGTACTGGGCAGATGGATTTTTAACATCAAACGCAATTTCAATGAAGGGGTAGATCGTCTCGATATCACGATTTGTGAAATATTTATCCACATCGAAGTGCAGTTTATAACGACCACATGTTAATGTCGTCTTTTCGGGATCTATCAAATCGTTGCAATATCCATTCGCCATAGTTGAACTGAAAATTATAAACATTTCTTTATTTATTCATGAACGAAATGTTTTCTTCAAATTTTATTAGTAGTTCAAAATGTATTATACTACTAGTTTGATAGACATGAATACCTCTCATTCAAAAATGTCCATCTTCCATCCACAAGCTTGTAAATACTAACTGGCAGTCCACTAATCGGTGACCCTTTGTTGGTATCAGTAACGTGAGTGGAAATTCGTGATTTTCTATTTGAAGCACCGGATTTCGTTGCCGAATTCTGTAACAAAAAAAATGTAGTTATTTTTAAAAGTTTTTCCAAAAATATTAAAAAAAAACAACATTGTCTTGCTATACTCACATCTTTTTTGACAGCCTTAGTTGTTTCTGTACTTTCAGTGACATTTTCTTCTGCCTCATTTTCGTTTTCTTCGACCAAATGGATGGTTTCTGCCTGTCCATCATCCTTCTTTGGTGTAACAACTAGTGTTTGTAAGTTGCCCTTGATATTTTTAACGACATATTTTGTCCTAGGTTCTGATTTGTTGCTCTGAAGGCTCACAGTCTTGCCTGTCGGAGTTACTGTAATTGCGCTTGACGGATTCACCAGGATTCTTTTCATTGACTTTCTTGCCGTCTGCGACTGCTTTTGTCTGATGACCACAGTATTCTCTTCAAAAGAACTTTTGTTATCGTTGTTTTCTCTTTTGAGTCCGTCGTCCGCTGCTTCACAAATTATAATGTCTTGTGAATCATTTGATTCCACCATCATTTCCACTTGTTCATCTTGGCCCATGTCTTCGGAATGAACATGGGCCATTGCAACTTCCAGTGCATCTCTATTACTGCCCTAAACATAATACAGAATAAGATTTCATTCTAATTTGGCTATTTAAACCTGCAACATCTACTGAATAATTTTATAAATAATTTTATCAATCAAAAAGACAAGTGTACATTTTGAATCAAATAAAATACAGTTTTCACTCAAAAATAAAATATAATTTTTAACATAGGCATTGAAATCTTCGAGTTTTTGTTTTTTTTACACGATATAAGAATATCATTTTCAGCAGTTCGTAAAAGGTTGAATGATTTTGTTTGATTTCTTACTTTTTGGTTTACAGTAGTTATATATTCAACGTTCGAGGGATCATCCTCGACTTCTTCAAATGATTCTTCATATCTTGCTTCGTATTCGACACCGCCTTCTTCTCCCATATCCAACTTTTCTACAAAATATTGAATATCGGTATCTTCAAGATATTCCTCTTGCATATAATGCTCCTGTAAAAAATCAATTGATTTTATCAAATATTTCTATGAACGTAATTGTAACAAAAATTGTGCAACGCTGATAATTACCTTATCCTGGTCTGAATTTGTATCAACATATTGAATATTGGGTTTCAAATTTCCATTGCATTGTTTCGCTAATGCAGATCGCTGATGTTTCATCGTACACATGTGTTTTAAAAGTGACAATCGATGAGCGTGCAAATCTTTTTTACAGTATAAACAATAGGCTCTCGTTGGATGATATGGTATTGAAGTAAGCCATCCTGTAAACCAAAATTTATTTTCAGTCAGAAATTAATAAACAATGGATTATAAAACATAATTTCATTTTTTGTTTAGTAATAAAAAATAAAAATTTGTGTCAACAAATGACTTTTCAAGCACTGTGCTAGAGTGAAATTTTACAGTTTTCAATGAGACAGAAATATGAAATAAAGTGGAAGCAATAAAATATTAATTAAAGTACGATGAAAAATTGTTTACCTTGAAAATCAGGTAACGATTCCCATTCCTTGCGATACCGCTGCGTGTAGACGCGCGTCTTTGCGTGACTTATTTTACCTGTCGGCGTGAACCTTATCGGCATCGAAGGTTTTCCTTCGGCTTGATTCCACTGTGCCATTGGGCTATTTTCCAGTTCCTGATTTAGCGACATCGTTTCGGCCGCTTTCAAACCGACGGTCTCCGAGAAATAACCGCCGATGTTGACACTAAATAACTAAATAGTTTTTTCTACTATGAACGAGAGCAATTGGTAAAAAGGATATTCAGAGCCGGAGTTTGTGGAAATGTCCTAGTCTCCAATTTAACTCCCTATGCCACTCAATGCTCCCTAGCGTAATGGCTGCCGCGATTCTCTCCATGCCGCGTTATTTTCTCTAAAAAAGATTTTCATTTAGGCTAGCTCTACGGTTTTGTAGATGGCGCTGATAATGTCCGCGAACTTTGAATAGAAAAAGTAACTATTTTTTTATTTTTTAATTTTTTTTCATATATTATAATACAAAACGATTTAAAATTTCATTAATATTTATTCTGATTGATTCTGTAAAATCACATTTTTTATTTTAAAAAATTAATGAATATAAATAAATTTATAAAGATCCCTGAATTATCGACTTTCTTATCGACTGAGTAAACGCTTGATTATCAACAATTATCAATTATGATAAATGTTGAAGCATAACATAATTTTCACATGACCTCTTTTTCTATAAACATTTCATTTTTTATAATATTTTACTCCCCCCCCCTCCCAATAATCTACATTACCTATCAAACATTGCAGACAAATTGAGTTAAGGTGTAGACATCAAATAAACACTTCTAACAGTCTATAGATGTCGCTAGTAAGTACTCTGTCAAGTGTTCTTGTCTCTTCATTCAATTTCCTGAATGGGAACAACTTTCAACCAAGTTCTTATCATGTATAATAAAAGTTTGATCATCACCACATATATGATTTATTTTTCATTCAAGTTTTCATTTCCTTTTGGTACTCGATTTTGTGACTTTCTTCAAAAATATTCATGAAAACTTTCATTTTTTTTTCCAAATCGAATAAAAAAAAATACTAATAATAAATTTTTAATTTCAAACGAAAATTGTTTCAGAAAATATCAATACAAGTTTTTAAAAATAAAGTTTCAAAAAAAATACAACGATACTCAATAGACAGAGCCAAATAGTGAGAAGAAAATTGCGATGAAATGAGTTCAATATAATTTTCGAAACGAGCGTACAGTTTCTGAGCCGCATCGTTAGAGAAAAACAAAAAAACTGGATTCCAAAAAGGGAAGGAGTCATAAATGGGTTTTAGTTCTAAAAATAAAACGTTTAAAAATGTGATGTGCAAGCGTTGAGATGTGTGCAGTGTGGGGGCGACGCGAGCGCCGCGGCTCGGCGAGTGGCTGTGCTGCACAATCAGTATGCGATTTGCTGTGGGCCGCGAGCGACGTCTAGCACGCACAGCTTTCAAGTGTGAGCAGCGCGACGGCGACGGATCAGCAGCAGCAGCGCAGCGCGCGAGCGAGCCCTCTCCGGCCGAAGCTTCTCAGAAGCAATATGGCGAAGTGTGTCACGAGCCCGTCGGGACCGCGCGGCGTGCGACAATGATGCGTTGTTCGCGGCAATGATGTAGCGTCGCGACGTGCTCGCTCGTCGACGGGGAATCGTGCGCGTCGCGCGTTATTGTGTCGCGGGGTAAACAGTGCGCGTAACCGGTGCGAAACATGGCCACGGATAAAATAAAGGTGGCCGTGCGGGTCCGGCCGTTCAATCGCAGAGGTGAGTCTCGCGCACCCTCGCGAGTGCCCCTGACAGCTGTCAAAACCCGATGACAACTGTCACGTCAGTCACTCCCACGCAACTGTCAACAGTTCGCTGACGACCTTTCCTTGTTTACAAACCACTTTTTCTACCATTGATTGTTGTCACTGTTGCAGTGACAATTGTTTCATTCTTTTTCGTTTGTTATCGTCCGTTTCAATTGGTTTTTTGCTAAACCGTCATTGACCAGGACGATGGCAGATGATTGGGCCGTGTATCCGGACGTCCATGACAGTTGACAATCAACTCATTCTGGTCGTTTGCCTCGTGCTCGTTGCTTGCCTTTTGTCCCCGACGTTTTTTGCTCTCAGTTTTGGCAGGAGTGTTCTGGGACGGGCTCAGCAACGGATGCTGGACTCGCGGAATCTCGAGGGCTCAACGTGCGAGAATGCGCAAAATCGTAGTGTTGCGAATTTTCGTCGACCAATTGATCGCGATGTTTTTCTCGCTGGCCTTTTCCCCCTTTCTCCCTAAAGATCTTCACGCACGCTTGTCAATTAAACAAGTCAGTTGAAAAATTGATGTTCCTCCTTTTTCTCAATCGACCACTAACCATCGTAAAACCGTGGACCAATCAACACACCGCAATCAGCGACACCTTTGTTTATTTATCCTCTTACAATTTGACCTTGTTTTTTTGTTCTGTTATTTCTTTTTATTTTCTCTCTCTCTCTCCCTCTTTCTCTCTTCCTTTATCTCATTCATTTATTTATTTGCTTGTGTATTTGCTGCGACCGTTTGTTTTATTTTTGGCATTGTTCTTGTTTGGATTTCACCGTTTTCATTTCGTTGTTCACTTTTTTAGGACCTTCGGATGTGCTTTTTGTATCGCCACGCGTATCCATCGTGACGTGATTATGAAAGACGGAGAGAAGGCGATAGTGACGTGACAGAGCTGCTGTGATTTGACGGATCGAAAAATAATGCCCACTTGTTTGATTGTTAATTACGTCTGTCAGGCTCGACATGCACGTCTCAGTGACAGAAAAATGAAAAGGCTGATTGGATTGAGACCCGGGAGATCATGATTTTTAACTCTCCGCGCAATCCTTGCCGTACGTGTGCGTGACTCCTCGTTTGCACACCTGTGTCACACACCTGCGACACTAATTGAATCAACGTTTTGTTTACGCACTCGCTGGCTTCCTATAGCACGATTGTGCTCTTTGATTTTTCGTTACGATCCACGAGGAAAATTTTATGATCTCGAACCGTTGGAAACCGCGAGGGAAAAAGGAAAAGTAAAAGTTGAGAATGTTTTGACGCAACGAGAGTGTCGCAATGCTCGTTTAAAATGTTTGCACGCAATTATATCACTGGGTTGTCTCCTTCGATTATACCGATCGGCTCTAAATGTTGAATATTCAATTTTATCTTCGTTCAATATTTCTCCTCGCCAATAATAATTTTATACAGTATTATTTTATCTTGTTTTGTTTTTAATTAAGAAAAAAAAAAGTTTTTGTCTCACTCGTTTTGCAAACGTTCGTAATCGTCTTATAACTTATTTAGCTTGTAAAATTAATTTTAATTACGCTTATTAATCAATTAGTTTTAATTCTGTTGAAACGGCCCGATAATTGCACGCCAAACGAGTATATAAATTTGATACTTTATCTTGAACTAATGTGCAGTGGAAATCCCGCGGATCGAATGCGACATTGACACAAAATGCACCAGTCTTTGAAGTTTCGCTCTAAGATGTTGTTTCATATTTAATATTAGTCATTTTCTATTTTCGGTGCAAACTAATTTCACAAAACACTATTGGATAGTTTTTTCCCCCTTTTTCCCTTGATAGAGAGTACTTATTAATTTTTATGATATTGGCTTACACTGTTCACCTCACTTCCACTCTATCTGAACAACTTTGTTAGATCTTGACCAATCATTGATCTGGTTTTTTTATTGCATTTTATTTGTTGTTTCGCAAATCGTAAAAGTTTCATAGCTCATCAGAAAAACTACCCGAATTCAATTGATAAAGTTGTTATATGTAACGAAATTGAATAGCTGAAATGATAAAGAATCAATTCAACGAAAAATTTTATTTCAATTTTGTTGTAAATGTGCAAGAGTACCAAAATTTTTTGGAACGTTGATTTGGCGAATCGTCTGAACTCTGCCACTGAATGACGTCAAAATAAAGGCAATGTCCTCATTTCATACTTAATAAACTATATACTCCACTCGTTACAAAGCTCGGTCAACTATACCACGAGAGGAGGCAACAAATAAAAACAAACACAAACTCACGATGTGACGCAAAATAATGACGAATTTAACGCCGCTCTGAATAATTAACTCGCCGTAACTGACAATAAAGTTTATCACAAAACGAAAAGAATTGAAACAAACAAACAAATAAATAAATAAATAAAACAAAATCGTCCCAGTGGCAACACTGACGGAAACTTTTTGGCTCTCAAAAGTTAGATAAACTGCAATCGCGAGACCGTGTCAGCTGTCATATAATCCCTGAAATGTTTATCAATTGAAAAATAATGAATTTATCAATCTTTTTTTTTCTGGAGAGATGAATAATCAATTTTCAACGTAGGAAAATTGATTGAGTTGAAAAAAAAGTGGGGATTGGTCTTGGTCGGTGTGAAAAGACCCCGCTGACCTCAATAACTTTTTGAAAAGAGATGAAATCTAGCCGACCAAGATAAATCCAAAATTTAATCTCATCAGCTTTATGTGACAAAATAAAATGATACAATGCATTACAAAATGGAATTAAAGAAGTGATTTGTAAAAGTAAAAAGCATTTTTTAATTGATTTTTACAATCATGTAACAAAAATCAATCAAGAAATTTTTATATGAAGAATAATGCAGACTGAATAGAAAGTAAGAACAGTTTAGAAAAAGACGGAAACAATTAAGCAGCTAAATTTTTATCGATGCAATGCGATGTTTTTTCAACAGGAAAGCGCAAGTGTTGAGCAGCAAAGTGGCGCGTACGGTTTAGGAATATTTATCACTCATCAATGTTACGTGATTATCTGTGTGCACGTCATAAACAAGAAAGAAACAGATTGGAAAACTCGTGAAACATCGCGTTTTATGGCCCTGTCCTCGGGCAATTATTACTCCAAACAAAACTCGCGACTAAACATATATAATTTCTTCTTGAAATAAACTCCAATTATAATTTGTCATAAATAAATATTTGTCCGCGGATAACGAAGTTAACTAATTCAGCAAGATGTATTCAAAAAGAATTGTCAGTCTATTTTCGTAATATTGTTCCGTTGAACATGAAATGATAATTGAATCAACAATGTGATCTATGAACAGTTCAACGAACTCCAAGTCATTTTCATTTCGCGTGACACCAAACACTAAGCTTCGTATATGGTGTAATTAATTGCACGTTCCCATCGATGGACTCATAAGGTACAAATTGTCCTCGCTTTTAAATCCGCAGAATTATCAATTTCCGCTCGTTCAGAGGTGTATCGTACCTCGAATGAGAGTCGCAGCTAAATTTTAAATTCCCATGCTCTCCTAGGGCGCGTGTTACGCGCCAATTATTATTCCGCATCACGTTCGATCCTTCACGCAAGACGGCCCTTTGTTGTTCCCCAGACGATTAATGTCGTGAAGCTCAGCAGTATCTGAGAAACTCAATGAAACAAAGTTCAAACCAACTTCGTTTCTCTTCAACTTCTCTCTCTTTCTTTTTTTAGGACAATTTTGTCATCCATCGCCAATTTATTAACATTTGTATCGAAAACTTTCTTCAAAGGACAAACAACTCAATTTTATGGTTTACCGAATCTTTTATATTTTTTTTTCAACAGGAAATTTTAAAAGCTTGTCAAAAATTATTTTTCACAGTACCTCTTTTATTTTTCAATCGAATGAAAAATTGTTTTAGTTACAAAATGTATTTTAATTTGTTTTTTGTTCCTTTGATGCATTTTGGTCTTTTTATATAAAAAGCCCAGTGCATTCTGGTTTACAAAAAAAAGAAAAAAATGCTAAAAAAAGATTCTAATGTATGAATTTTATCTTGCAGAGTTGGAGCTCGGTACACAATGTGTGGTGGAGATGTCTGGACAGCAAACTATCTTGCAGCTTCCCACCACAATGGACAAAATCGAACGGTGAGTATTCATGAATTTTGCGTACATACAAACGCGGCATATTGCTGCGAACAATGGACCCCGAACGTGAAATCAATTGCACATTTATTTTTCTTTCCTCTGCCTAATTCACTAAACAATCAGTTCATTGTTCGACAATTTTTTGTATTACTTTCTTTTCCATTTCAACATCAAATTACGTTTCCGATTACAATTATTTCGTAATTCATTATTCCTCGTTCTCGGAAATGTTTCAAAGAGAAAAATAAAAAGATGCTAATGCAAATGATGGAAGCAACGGTTGTAAACAGAATGAAAATAAAACCCAGCATGAAACAGATTGAAACACAATTAAAAATTCCAAACAGGATGGGAAAAATTAGAACGGAACAGAAAATTGAAATAGAAATTGGAATATTGGAACAGAATTAAAAATAGAATACCAAATTAAAATTAGACGTTGGTACTTGGAGATTTTGGGTTTTCCTTGAATTAACCAATTTCATTCAATTAGGATAACTAAACAAGTTTGGTCAATATGGGGAAGTTGGTAAGAAATTCTGAACTAAATCCTACCCTCGAGTGTCGACACACAAGAGGGATATTGAAAAGGCTCGAGCTTATGGTTCATCGGACGATGATTCTAAGTCTGACGTAGAGCAAGGAGTTTGTCGACTTGCAATTGTTCGAAATGGACGAGGCCCTCCTAAAGTCTGAGCGACCTCGAGGCCCGATTAATTATATAGCAATACATTTTTCGATCGAACTCAGTCGACACGAAGGTCTATCTCTTCGAGCACTTAGTATTCTTGTGACGAATCTATTGATCTGTGACGTCACTCTCTGACGCAGCCGTGCGATTTTCAGCTGGTCTCATTGACTGCTTTAATGATTCAGTTTCGATTTCGTTACGTCATTTCCGTGATCTTAGTTTATTTTACTCGTTTCTTTTTTTTTTTTTTTATTCAATTACCTTCCAATCCAATTTTTGCTTTTTTTAATTTAATCCGTGCTCCTCTGTAGCAAGTTATTGACGAGAAGAAAAATTCATATTTTTTCATTATAAACATCACCTGGTGCATTTTTTTGTCTCAATAATGTATTATATAATTATGGTCACGTTATGGTAAAGGTGATTGAAAATTACATTGGAATTCTGGTTTTCATTAAGTAGTATTAATGTTTTCAACTGCTGTTAACATTTATAATTTCGTTTGGTTCAATTACCAGTACTGAATTATTTGAATCACTCAATATTGTTACTCATTCAAGATAACATATCAATTGTACAATGATTCACTGATGCTTTTTGAATGAGATATATCTGAATCAAGAACATTGTATGACAATCCGGATTAAACGAGGGATTTCATTTATGTCGATCAACCAGGATTCGCAGATCAAGAGAAAAAATCCCCGGGCAAAAGCTATCTGTCGTAGTCTCGTTCCAGACGGTATCCTTGTTACAAGTAATTATCCTAAACTAATTGGTTAGTGCCAGTCAAGTTCGAGCAAAAACGAAGTTAAAAAAAAACTAAAATTTAAAAGTAATTAGTCGAATCATCTATTTATTTCATTTCAACATTTTTTATGTATTCCAATATGTTTTTTATTATTTGTATTGGCACTTTAGAAATGAATTTTTTACGTTGACATACGTTTCCTTTATTTTTGTATGAAAGGAATAAAAAATAAATTTTAAGTAATTAGTCAGTTCATTTAATTATTAAAGTAAAAGAGCTTTTATATGCTGAAATTTGTTTTTTTCATTGTTTGTAAATTATCAATGAGAAATCCTGGCGTTGACAAATATTTCCTTTGTTATTATTTTATTAATTTTATCACGTTTTTATTATTACATTTTTATCATTCCCTTTTTCTTTACATAAAAAGTTTTATTGTTCCAGAAGCAAATGAGACCCACGATTAGTTGTTGATAACACTGATGGCAATTTTAACACTGGCAGCAGCTTATTTTTCAGCGACGCACACAAGCCAGACAAATGTTTCTGAACTGCGCTCGCGTGACATTTCGAGCAGCTGCATTTTCATACAAAATGAATTGTTAACGATCGTAACACGCAAAATGAACATTACGCCGCGAATTTTATTTGCAGATCAAACACTGAAAGATACTCCAACGCAGAGAACGATTTCGCATTTCATTTTAAAAGGGGGATCCCAGTAGCGCTCAGATATTTTACGTGTTTGTTTTCAATTTGTTTTGTTTCTGGTCAGTTTTTCGTGTTCAACTTCTCTTTTACTCTTGCTCAATTTTTGTTGGACAATTGTTTATAATTTTCGTTCAATTTGCATCTAGTCAGAAGTTTATGTTAAAAAAGTTCGGATTGATTTTCAACTTGGCGCTTATCACTGAAGGAATGAAAAAAAAAAAGTTCAACTTTTATTATTCGGTGAAATAATGTTTGTTGTAAAGAAAAACTTTTGCAAATCGATTTTCTTTTACGAGGACAATGAAACAATTATGTCATCTCGGAAAAATCGTTCGGTACATGTAATGCAATCGCTTTTCAAGATGATATAGAAACTGTTTACAGTAATACGGCATCTAAAAAGATAGCTCTATAAAATCGGAATTCGTGATAAACCATATCACATGTTATCAGCGCAGTAAAATGTAATGCATGAGACGGTGCTCTAGTTTATCATCACGTTTCAACTCTTCAATATTGTCCGTGGCCCTTTTGTGTTTCAACATTTTCCAGCCCAGCTGATCCTCCAAACGTATACCTCAAAAATCATAATATTATAATTACACTCACTATGAAGATTAAAGGGCACCCCGAAATGTTGAGACTTTTTTTTTAAACAACCATAACTTTGAAAAATTGGATGTAACGAAAGTAGAACATTGAAACAAATTTTAATTAAAAAATTGTTATACTTTTTAATTTAATTTCTCATAATTAGTAATGTTTGAAAAAAGGTGAAACATTTTAAGGTGTCGTTTAGTTGTTGTGTTGAATATTTTCAAATTTGAAATAAAAATATAATAATTTTTACGTATTTTTAAAAGTAGAAAGTATACGTTTTTATAATTTTCTTTTCAAAGAAAAATTTTTATCAAATTTAGTCATTTCTCGGCAACATAATACAGGCCCTCACAACTCGACCTTCAGCTTCTCTATAGTCAATCATGTGAAAGAAATTCCACCAATTTTTACCTGAACATAAAGGCAGCCCAGATCTGACCCGCGAGGCCTCATTTTTCGAGCACGCACGCTCTTGCACTACTCGTCATAACTTTTTTGATTAATTCAACTCCAATTTTATACTTCGAATAAGTCTCTCGAGTTTTGATGCTGTCCAAGTTGGAAATAAAAAGAGACAAAATTAGTTATCTATAAAATTTAGTGGCTTTTTTTGTAATAGGTTGGCAAAATGAATGAACCTTATATAATGTATCTTCGATAATGCAAAAGAGAGCCATTAAGCTTCTAGATCTCCGAGTCACAGGAAATGTCTTATATGAAAAAGTCATAAATATTCAAGGCATAAAGCTGCGCCGTGCGAAAAAAGCTCGTTGAATATTTACGTTCATTTCACATTTAGAATGTTATTACAAAATCAAATTGACTGTAAGCATTGTTTAATAATTCAAACGAAATGAAAGAATGAAAGAGCTGCTTCGGGATAGTACGTAAAAAAGAACACTTGACACATAATCCAAAATCTAGTTTTTGTCACAAACTTGGACTGGTGATATAATATTTCAGACACTTTATGGAAACAAGAACACCAAGCGTCTTTCAATTTTCATCTTAATTCTTATTTGTGTTCTTCCTCTTTTTCATCTTTTGCGCAATTCAAGAATATTATTCATTGAACGTACGTCTTAACCATTTATTTTTATGATGATCTTGCAACATGTACTTTGAGTTTTTTTCGTTCATTAAGAAAAACATAAGATGAGAGACAAAGTTAAGTAGTCTTAATGTTAATTGGTGTCCGCTTGAATCGCGAAGATGCGGATCGATGCGTGGCTCATGAGTGCTGCAGCAGTACCTGTGCTACGGCGTGCAGGTTAAGAGGGTTCATAAAACTTGCGCATGTCGAGTGGACCCGAGACGAAAACTTCAAAACTGGAGCACGAATAATGGGGGATAGTTGCTGAAGTAACGGCTATACATCCAGACGTATCGCTGGTCACTTTTTTTTTCGCCTATAAACATTTAATTGCAATCACAACTCAATCGATCGAAAATGTTTATTTAAATGTCTATATCAAATCTGGACCTTATGTAACAAATTTGTTTTGAATTATTCAAATGAATTTCAAATTACCAGTTACATATTTCAATATAAAAATTAACTTATTTAACAATTTTTTAATAAATTTTACTATCAAAGATATCTATTAAAACTAAAAAGTGAAAAACATTTAATTGGGTTTTTCGCACGAACTATTCATTGAATATAAAAAATGTAACTTGTAACACTTTTTTTGATTAATTTTTGTTATTAAAAAAGTGAATGAATGTTATTATAATTTGAACATTTGAATGTCGTGGTTTTGATTTACGGGAAAATCGGAATGATGATGAATAAATAATAGATAAATAAAAAGTTATGAAATAAATGTTTAATCATAACGCTATTGCGGTGACTTAATTCGTCCATAAATTTTGCATCTGCTGGTACATGCGAGCCACGTTCTTTGGCGACGTTCCAGTTATTCATCCCGATGTTAGGAGGTTTGGAAATTACTAATAGAATTGTCGGGATACTTTAATACCGAGCACTAGACACTCATCAAACAGACACTTCAATTAATCATCGTCTCGTAAACGCAAGATTTATCTTAAATCCAATTAAAAGTTCATCTTTTTTACCATGTGATCTTCGTCACAATTGGTAACATTATTTTGGAGATAATTGGACGCTTTTTATCCCTCTGATTTTGAACGAAAATTGCATCCAAAACTGAACCTGTTAAATGTTTTTTTTTTTTTATTAATATACAAAATGCTGTTGTCGTTTCGACTGAGTGCCTTTATTACCTCTTTTAACCCAAATAAATTCGCATTGTCCGACTGATGTAACAAAAAGTCCCAACCCTTCAAAAAGGTCCGGGGAGAATCAACGAAAACTTTGTTTAATTCAGTGATCCTTTGTGCAGCCGATGAAATAGCGCAACGTCGCTCAAAAAGTGTTCATTCAATTTAGTCAGCAATCAATTACAAGGAAAAAATAAATTTCAATTGCAAGTTGCTTTTTTCCTCTTGAAAATATGTTTTATCGTTGGTTTGATCGAGGTGATCTCATTTGTAAAAACTCTCATTGACTGCTTTCATCAACTGCACCACCGAATTGGAAAAACAAACAAAGCAACAAAGTTGCGACAATAAATAAACAATCACAAAGTAACTCCGATTTAAAACAATTTCAATAAATAAAAAAACAAACAAAAATGAATGAATTTTTTGGTTACTTTGTTAATTTTTATTTTGAATTGACTTTACCTGTTATTTTGTGAGCTGAATTATTATTATTATTTTTTTCATTTCGTTTGGTTGATTTTTTTGTGTGTTACGTATAAATGACACAATATTTTAGTGGTGCAGCACAAAGACTACTTGAGGCGATGAATTTCAGGTGCCGTGCGAAACGTTCGATTAGAGTCAATAAAGTGGAAAGAAACGTCGTGAGGTTGGTGTTCGTAAGAAAAAGGATCAGAGGGTGCGCGGGTTCTTTCAACCATATTACACGTCGGGTCGAATTTGGACCGAGGCCAAGTATACATAATGCGCATACACGGAATTCGATATCGTGTGTTGCAAATCAACGATCGATAATAAATTCACCTTCGGCCGGACACAAATCAATTAATCACACACATCACTCCCGTTCTTACAAATTATGATCCCGTATCGCTATCGTGAGCACGCCATGTGATTTAGCGCTGCCGAGCGTTGCCGAAATCTTGATACAGAAAGTTCAACGGGATGCAACCTCTTTTTCAGCTTGCCTAAGGTGAAATTTTCGTGTGTCTATTGCAAAATCACGGTGAGATAAAGTTTTAATGATTTCGTGCCGAATGAAAACAACAAAGTGATAAGAGACTGAACAAAACAAAAACTTTTGATTTGTCATTCGTTCGAACACAATTTTTTTATGTTTTCATTACTTTATTTCTTATAATGAAATCGCACTGTTAATGTTTTGTTCTTAACTTTGAAATGAATAATAGAAAAATGAAAAGGAAAAAAGGGGAACAAACTTTTTCATTTCAATTTTAAATGTGAGAAATTTCCAAGCGTTTCACTTCATCTCCCAAAAGTTTCGCTCAAACGTTATAACTCTCAGAGCAGAAATTCAAATATTCGTGAGATGAATTTCCAAAATTCATGTTTCGCATGGTCTGACATCTTCCCTAGGTATTACAAACATTAAACCGTGATTGCTCGACAAAGAAGCTCGTTGTTATTTGTAAGCAAGCGTGTCATTCTAAAATCATCCGAAATCGATATCAATTTATATGTATCGCTTTATTGTAATTGTCAAGCTGTAAAACCGGCTATGCTTTTTGTTTAACTAGATCTGAAATCTGGATCACGCGATATAATTCAGCATCGACAAACGTATATATAAATTTATCGACTTTTTTTATTTGATTTGGGTACACATGAGGAGATTCAGAATAAACTCGTATATATTAATCTGTATAAATATTTATATCCCCGGGTTGTTCCTCGGTTCTGTTTAATTTAATTTGAAATATTTTTTTCACTTTTTTGTGTCCATCGGAAAGCTATGAAAAATGAACAACCGTTGGTAAAACAAATTTATTAACAACAAATAGAACAAAGCTAATACACTTTCTTCGTTGCACATAAAATTGTAATTCTTAAATTCTTAATACAATGAAAAGTTTAATTCGATGCTCACTTTCGTTTCACCTTGTTTCTAAAAATATGATGTCCGACTTTCACTGTCCATTTTATTACTATTTCAATCGCCAGTCTGCGCGATAAGAAGTGCCTCTAACAATTTCCTTATGAAAAAGAAAATGCCAAAAAGAAGAAAATCTAAAGAAAAAAAAACTCGAAGAAATATGAATGCTGGGGGAAAAACATTTGATCTAAAATGCAATCAACTTTTATAATTTAATGGAAGATCGGATTCCGACAAAGCATTACGTTGAGAGCCAATAAATGCGACTAACATTTGTCTGTTTGCTTTTTTTGGTGCCGATCAATTTTATAACTCGAGGGGAGAGC
>JAAMPD010000972.1:0-32190 GCA_025266255.1 Trissolcus basalis
TATATTCGACCAATTTGAAACCAATGAAAATTCTCTCCATTCATCACTTCATCATTTTAAAAAAGCGTTACGTAACGTTGCAAATTTACCCCACCCCCCCCTCGCGTAACACTTCATAACGCTAGGCCAGACCCCCTCCCCCCCCTAAGTGCGTTACGTAATTTATGGATGGCCCCATGTTTTCACATTTTTCATTGTAACTTTTGATAATCAATAGTTATAAAAAATCTGTTTGTACAATTTTTAGTCCTTGAACTGACAAACATAATAGCCGCGATAAAATCAAAATTATATCAAATTTGAGCGCCCAGTAGCAATTGGAAAATGACAGTTTTTTAACACATTATTGTTAATCAACAATAAATAATAAACCTTTTTTTTTATTTTTTCCCGCAGATTCTCAAAAAGAAGCCTGAAATCTATTAATGTACAAAAAATCTAGTCGATTAATTGAAAATTGGCGAAAATAGCAATTTTTGTTGCCAGTCCCCTTAAATATCATAAAAATTTTGAGATTTTATATATTTGCACAATTTTCAAAATTGCAGTTGGTACCAATGTAAAAAAACACAAAAAATTAAATTCAGTTTGTTTCTATTTCATGTTGAATTTAAATTTTTATACTTTTGTATGTTGTTAGTAACGCCCTTTTTATTAGTTTTTACACTATTTGTTTTTAACATGCCCATTTTGTTAATAGATGATGGAGTATTTGAGATGGCATTAGAGATATTGAAAAAAACTTATTGGCTGATAAGCGACACAAAGACGTGGACTGTGAATTTTCGCAAAAAACTTTATTGGAATGAATACATCATCCCTTCAGGAGTTTATGCCCTTTCTATTGCGAGGATCAACAAATGGCGTACGCATGTACTTTACTACGTCGAAACGACGAATATTAATCATAAGCTGGCACTCGGCTGTATCCCGCTGTACACGTACTGTCGCACCTAACTACTCGTCCGATGTTTGCCCTTTCATCTTCCCCCGATAAGATTCAATATGCAATACGTTTCTAGGAATTACGGGGATGTTACTTTTGTTCGCGGTAAAAATGTCCTGACGTAATCGTTGAATGCAACGCGGCGAAAAATGTCCGCTTATCTTTTTGATGAATTCATTCCCCTCGAGGAATTATCTTTTCTCATTTTTTGTGATTGAAAAATTGTAAAAAGTCGCTCTCTTCCAAGTAAAAATCAAACGCCAAAAACAGATTCGTAAATTAGACAATTTTCTATTAACCGAGAAACTTGAGTCACATCTTTATACATATTTATGCGACGTTTTTGTCTACACTTCACAGGATCGGATTGCTTTCATAATATTATATCCGACAAATTGGTCCGAATAGACAGCCGCTCTTACATAAAAGATGAAATTCGAAACAATTTATGTTTCCGAGGTTCAACTGAGGCTTTTCTTCTCCGCGATTATTGTTCGCTTCGCAAGACTTTTTCACAAAAAATAAGAATGAAAAAAGAAATGTGATTCACCTTTTTTTTCCGTTCCATATATTTTACCCAAGTCTCATGTTCGTTTTATTTTTCAGATAATTTTTCGAGGATGCGTAATAACTTCAACTCGGACAGCTGGATACGATAAGGTGAGTAACTTTTTTCTAAGTTGCGTTGCAGCGTGTTTTTAAAATTCGAAAGTGACGTGTCGTCTGAAAGAGAATGCACCTGAAGTTATGCGGAAAGTCGTCATTTACATAAGTTGTGGATGACCGAATAATGAGATGTAGCTAAGTGAAACGAAGATCAGTATTTATGAACGTGTAACACTATTTAGTCCATCAAAATTAAGAAACTTTTTTGTTCCAGGTAACAACAAGGACAAACTGAGAAGAAAAAAAAGTTTGGCTTTAGAATTCAATAGACAAATCAAATTTGCGTTCAAATTGTTTCGGGTGAGTTGGTTGCAACACTTTTCGTCGATCTGAAAAGAAGTTGCCTTTCAGACAACAAGCGTGTTTTTCTCAAATGATAATTGAATTAGAAGCAAAACTAGATAACACGATTGTAAAAATGTATGGTCTTGTATTATATAAATCTCATTTTGTCCAACTTCTAAATGAAATATCTCAGCTTAGAGAGATAGTCGATGTTTCAAAAAAGAAAATCGATTAGACGTGTTTGTGTTTAGTCGATTTGTAATTGAATATTACAAAATATCCGTCTATTACAAAGTTACATGACCCACCTTAAGTTAAAAAGAAGTTTATTTTGCAGGCCCGGCGTAAGTGTGACGAATGAAACTCACGTATTAATAGGGGAATGATTAAATCATTCATTTTACGGGCACACGAGAGAGGCGTTGATGGCAAAACATAGAGCAAGAAATATTGAGCTGATATCTCTCGTGTAATCACAGACTGATTTACACCGGATAAGTTGAACTGTGAGAAGTGTTAGATCAAACGTAAGCAGATAGGATCAATTTTTGCTCCGGCAATAATATTCGATCGGATACCCCTGGATTTCAATTTACTCTCGGCGCACCTCATTAGACATGCAGGCACATAACTGCAAAATTTCATTCAGACATCCGGCTCTCGCAAAAGTTGATGCAACATAAAGTATTTCACATGAAATCGTTTACAGTGAAAATAAGTTGACTGTGTTAAAGAACATTTCATTTTTGTTTCCTTTTTCGTAACTTCAGGTGAGCGAAGCCGAGGAGGAAGACAGCCGGACGAAAAATACGAGAAAAGAAGAGGAGAGGAGGAGGAACAGACGTCAATAGGAGGAGAGGCGAGTTTTGCCAAAGGAGCAACGGAGAGGGCCCGTGCATAATCCCATTATTGTTGCGGGTCTAGCATTGAAAAAGAGCGCGAGATGAAAAAGGAACGCCAAGCAATTACGTGGATACGCCGGGACCGTGGCCTGTGCAAACACACGAGGGTTGGCGGTGTGAAATGCAAATGCCGCGATGCGTCGTCTGCGACGACCAGATTAGAAAGAGTGGTAACGGATTAGTCACGAAAGTGGCCGGGTCCAGCGCGCTTACAACGTGTATCGTATCCCTCTGCCCTCTTCGGGGGCCCTTTCTCCTGCCTCCCCCACGCATTATTCATCTTTCTGGCCGTCTCTGTCTTTTTCCGCGAGAGGGCTCCGTCCTTGTCGGAGATGGTCTTCCTTCCTCCTTGGGCTGATAGCTCTCTCTAGAGGACGGCCATCTTGCATACCTGAGCCGCCGCATTGCTCGTTCCTCGAGGGGCAAAAGGTGAATATCTCGGCGAGATATGCCGCGGTGGGGAGCGCGCATGGGAGGGCGTAAACCGNCAGGAGAATGGCACCGGCTGCAGGAGCAGGGAAGGTGCGAGGTCGGCGATGCCCGCTGGGTCCGGTGCGTCGGAGAGGGACAGGCCCAAGAATGCTCGGCTCTGAGAGCGCCCGCTCGCGTCAACCAGTCGAGCCGAGACGCTGCGAAAGTACGGTGATCGCGTCGTCGCCTCGTCGCTGCGTCTCCACGTTCTTTTTTTTCTTCTCTCTCCCCTCGCAAATGATGTTTACGCGCGGTCCGATAACGCGGGGTCTCTAGTGCACGGGGGTCACAGTGTGATAACAAGTGCGAAGACCGTGAGAGCGAGCGAGGATACAGTTGGCAATTACACGCAGTGGGAAAGTGCAACGCGAGGTGCCGCAAAGGTGGCCGGGGAACGCGCATTGTTCGCGCCCTGTCCAGAAGATGTGCGCGAGTCAAAGTGGATCTCGGGATCGCTAGTTCCGGGCCGCAGTGACACTCGCGACGATGCGACTCAGACGCAGCAACAGGTGAAGAGCAAACGGCCGAGATGCTGAGCAGGTACTTGTTCGTGGGCCTGCTGGTGGGCCTGCTGTCCCCGGCGCAGACGTACGAGGTGGCCACGCGGGTCGTCCACAAGCTGTCCCGAGTGGTGCCGAGGCGCTCGCCCATGTTGCCGCAGGACGGCATGGGACTCGCCATGCAGAGCAGAGCCGTCGATACGTGGATACAGTTGGAGGTCAACGAGGGCGAGCCGAAAGGCACGCTAGTCGGATCGATCCCGGCGCTGCGTGACTTCACCTACAGGTTCAACGAACCGCCGGAGCAATTTACCCTCGACCCTGTGACCGGCCAGATTCGAACCACCATGGAGCTGGACCGGGAGTCGCTGCCCAGCGACCGCTTCGACCTCGTCGTCCTCTCCAGCCAGCCGACCTACCCGATCGAGGTGCGCATCTCCGTCCTCGACATCAACGACAACAGTCCCCAGTTCCCGGAGTCCACCATCGCCGTCAGCTTCTCCGAGTCGGCCGTCCCTGGCACCAAGCTCCTCCTCGACGCCGCCACCGACCGGGACACGCCGGAGAACGGCGTGGTCGACGACTACGCCATCATCGACGGCAACACCGACGCCAAGTTCAAGCTGTCGGTCACCAAGAACCCGAGCGGGGGCTCGTACCTCCACCTCGAGACCACGGGCAGACTCGACAGGGAACAGGTCGAGTTCTACTCGCTCAACATCAGCGCCAAGGACCGGGGCCGGCCGCCGAGGCTCGGGTACCTGCTCGTCAACGTCACGGTGCTCGACGTCAACGACAACCCGCCGATTTTCCAGCAGAGCGACTACGTCGTCGCCCTCAACGAGAGCGCCCCGGTTGGCACGCAGGTGCTCACGGTCCGGGCCATTGATAAGGACTCGCAGGACAACTCGAAGCTCACCTACTACCTCCCCGACACCGAGCGACAGTTCACAATCGATCCCGACACCGGGGCCATTAGCACCGCCGAGCCCCTCGACTGTCCCCAGCAGAACTGCGCCGACCCCGGGAGGTGTCCCAAGAGCTGTGTGATAACTGTTTTCGCGAGGGACCACGGCTCGCCCAGACAGGACGGTCGAGCCTACGTGACTGTGAATCTCGTGGACGCGAACGACCACGACCCGGAGATCACCTTTACGTACTTCTCCTACACCGATGGGTTCGCCACGGTCGACGAAAACGCCGCCAAGGACTCGTTCGTCGCGGCGGTCCACGTGACCGACAAGGACGAGGGCCTCAACCACGAGACCAGCCTGGAGATTCGCGCGGGCAACGAACTCGGCCACTTTCGCCTCGGTCACAACTCGCAGGGCCTGCACACGGTGCTGGTGAACGGTCGCCTCGACCGCGAGCAGATCCCCAAGTACAACCTCACGGTCATGGCCACAGACAAGGGCACGCCGCCGCGCAGCCACACGGCCTACCTCGTCATCCACGTCAACGACGTCAATGACCACGAGCCGGTGTTCCAGCAGAGCGAGTATTCGGCAGTTCTGTCGGAGCTCGCCCCCATTGGCAGTTTTGTAGCGAGCATATTTGCAACCGATGCGGATTCCGGTTTGAATGCGAGGATTTATTACGATTTTGATTCGGGCAATGAGCACGGGTGGTTTGAGATTGATCAGGTCACTGGGCTGGTTACGACCAAGGCGCCATTGGACAGGGAGGTCCAGGGCAGTGTCGAGCTCAGGGTCACGGCGAAGGACGGCGGACCCAACCCGAAGTACGCTTCTACGCACCTCAGAGTGACGATCTTGGACGAGAACGACGAGGCGCCGAAATTTTTGCAACCGGTTATAAAAGTGAGTCTGCCGGAGAACGTGCCGATGAGCAGTGTCGTCGCGACGCTCGCGGCGGTTGACAACGACCAGGGGACCAACGGCAGTGTGGCGTACAGCCTTCATCCGAGTGTGCTTCGGGATTACCCCAAGACCTTTGCCCTCGACGCGCTCAGCGGTCAGCTGACTATTAAATCCAGCCTCGACAGGGAGGAGGTGTCGAATTACACGATCCTGGTTGTTGCTAAAGACCAGGGGAACCCCCCTCAGACGTCAACTGCAACCGTTTTGTTAACCGTCGAGGACGTTAATGATAACGCGCCGGTTTTTTATCCGAACTTGTATTTCTTTTCCATGTCAGAGGGCGCTGCTCCGGGTACTGTTTTGGGAAGGGTTGTGGCGTCGGATGCGGACGCCAAGGAGACCACCCGGGTGAGGTACTCGTTGGAGTCCGGCGGAGAGGGACTTTTCGTTGTGGACGACAAGACTGGGGACGTGATCCTTCAAGGGTACCCGAGGGATGCTCGGAAGGTCCAGTATGAACTGACAATTTCAGCGAGGGATAACGGAGATAAGACTGCGGCGAAAAATGCGGTTGTTGAGATCGTGAGGAAGGAGGACCTGGGGTACCTGGAATTTGATACCTATAACGGTTACGAGTTCAGGATTGCCGAGGACAGGGGCGAGTGTACTGAGACAGTTTTTAATAGGCAGGTCGGGGCCATTCAGGTCCGCAGGTTCAACGAGGTCAAGGTGGCGTACTCGATAGTTTCCGGCGACCCCAAGGGCAGGTTCAAAATCGACGACAAGTCCGGACTCATCACCACGGCAGCCTGCATCGACCGGGAACAACTCGCTTATTACAGTCTGCGAGTTTCTGCAAAAGCCGGGCTGGCTCGCGCCAGCAGTGTGGTCAACATTACGATCTTGGATGTGAATGACAACTCGCCCAAGTTCCCCAGGAGCGACGACGTGCTATTGAAGGAGAACGCCGCGGTGGGGCAGGAAGTTTGTCTGGCGAGGGCCAGGGATAGGGACGCTGGAGCGAACGCCAGACTGACCTATGCGTTGTCGAAGAACCCAGGGAACCAGTTTCGAATCGCCGAGACGTCGGGGATCATTTATTTGGACCGGCCAATCAAGGTCCCACCGGGGACTGAGGTGCAGCTGGAAGTCACCGCCACGGACTCGGGCAGTCCCTCGTTGAGTTCGAAGCAGCAGATCCGCGTGACCATCGAGGACGTCAACGACCACACGCCAGTGTTTCGACTTTCCAATTACGAGATCTCTCTGCCTGAATCGACTCCTGTGAACGAGCGATTTTTCGCCCTCATAGCCCAGGACTCGGATTTAGGAGCCAATGGAAGGGTGCTTTATTCAGTAGCTGATAGAAATAATGAAAGTCGGTTTGGTATCTTCCCCGACGGTCGGTTGTATGTGAAAAATGCCCTGGACAGGGAGGAGCAGGACTATTATGCTTTGGAAGTGACTGCGAGGGACCAGGGCGAGCCCAGCAGGAGCTCGGTGGTGCCCATCGTGGTGCACATCATCGACGAGAACGACAACGCGCCCAAGTTTGTGAACTCGAATTTCACTTTTCATATGAGGGAGAACGAGCCCCCGGATACTTTTGTGGGCAAGATCGAGGCACTCGATCGCGACGTGGGGCGCAATGCGGATTTGACCTTTTCGCTCTCCTCGACCCAGCAGGACTTTGCTGTCGATCCCAGGAACGGGTTTGTCAAGTCGCTAAGAAAGTTCGATAGGGAGAGCCTGGTGGCAGCCACGGGGATCAATTGTATCACCCTCGAAGCGACGGTTACTGACAACGGGGTCAACAGGCTCAGGGACAGGGCGAAGGTCAACATCATAATCGAGGACGTCAACGACAACACGCCCCAGTTCCAACGGTTGCCCTACAAGGTCCAGGTCAGCGAGGAGGCGGCGGTGAACACCCAGTTGTTGAGGGTTTACACCACAGACGCAGACGAGGGGCTCAACGGGGACGTTTTTTACAGTCTAGAGGATGGGAACCAGGAAGGCAAATTCGTCATCGACGAAGCAACCGGTCAGATCTCGTTGGCAAGGAAGCTCGACCGGGAGAACACTGAGATGTACACGTTAACTATTGTCGCACGAGACGCCAGCCTGGAGACCCGACTTTCTTCGAGCACAACCGTCCAAGTTGAGGTGCTGGACGAGAACGACAACGTGCCCCAGTTTGTTGATAACAAGTCGACCATTTCCGTCTCCGAGACCACCCCGGTAAACACGGAGCTGCTCAGGTTCAAGGCCGTGGACCGTGACCTCGGGGTCAACAGCGAGCTGACCTTTTCCCTCTCCGCTGGCAACCGGTGGGACGCTTTTCATATCGATCCCCTAACCGGGGCGCTGTACCTGCGAAAACCACTGGATTACGAGGAACTGAAAAATTATAAACAGTCGTACACGTTGAACATTTCTTGCAGCGACGCAGGTCATCCGAGGTTAACCACCACCACGACTTTGAGGGTGGAGGTCATCGATGCGAACGACAACCCGCCGGCTTTTCCTAACACTTCTATTGTGCGACAGATCCGCGAGGGGATCAGGGTGCACACGCCAATTGTGACTGTGACTGCTGAGGATCCTGATTCTGGGATCAATGGGGTTGTCAGTTACGCCATCGCCAGGCAGGATCCGGAGGATTACAAAAGGAGGTTTGGGATCAATCCTTCGACCGGGGTCATTCACACGCTGCTGCCAATCAACCGGGAGGAGGTGGACACGTTCAAATTACTTGTGATTGCAACCGACAGTGCGGAGCCAGCCTCCGCCCGACTGTCAGCTGAAAAGATTGTCACGGTTGTTGTGAACGATGTTAATGACAATGCGCCGATTTTCGTGAGCATGCCAGCGGCGATCCTGCCGGTGAAGAGTCTGAACCAGCAGTCGGACAAGGAGGTGGCGGTGGCGCAGCTGCTGGCGCGCGACCTCGACTCGAGCACCAACGGCATCGTGACCTATGAACTCTTGAAATCCGGCGTTAATTACGGGGACATGTTTCGCGTGGATAGGAGCACGGGTCTGCTGACAATGCGGGCGCTCAAATCGATTAAGAATCTCGAACGCCTGTCGAGGTACCAGGTCGGGGTCCGCGCCACCGACGAGGCCGTCCAGGCGGAACGAAAGTCCTCCGAGACGTACGTCGTGCTCATCGTCCCAGGCGAGCCGGGGGAGCTCGCGTTCGAGCACAGTGGCGTCCTCGAGGGCACCGTTTATGAGAACGAAGCCGCGGGCGCGACGATTTTGAAACTCAGTGCGCGAACAAGGGCGCCGGCGAATATCGAGTATTATGTGACGAATGTGACCGCGGGCGCAGGGGGTCCGCAGCGGGACCGATTCTTTGATGTGGATACCAAGTCCGGTGTGCTCACCACCACCGCGCCCCTCGACCGGGAGGCTGGGGTGCTCTTCTATGAAGTTGAGGTCTACGCCATCGTCGTTGGAGGCACTTCACCTTCGACCGCTTCTACTAAGGTAGATTGAGTTTGGAGTTTTCAAGATCTTTGTTTGGGGATGAAAATGTGATACATGCTCTGAGAAAAAAGAATTATTAATTTCATAGATTTAGTTTAATCAAAAATTTTCTGAATTAATTCTTAATATTCATGGCTGTTTGTTACCTGTGAACAAATATGTAATAACAATTAATTTTGACAATTTTCCGTATTGCGACATAAAAGATGCCACGGGAGAAATTGTATCAAATATCACACGCAGAAAAAACATATTATATTAATTATTAAACTTATCAATAAAATTACTATAACTTATTTTAATCGAGATAAATGGTGTAGCTTTTGACAAATTTAAATATAATTTTCTGATCATTTTTACTACATGATGTTGTAAATTTTACTGTAATTATAATAAAACATCTAATAAGTTTAAGATATGTCTGGGTTACAATATGTTATAGTAATTTTTATAACATGTTTTTTCTCCGTGCATTTGTTGATTTGAATTTAATTTACTGTAAAGTGTCCAAGGGACGGATGTATAAAATTCGTACAAGAAATATTGAGATGAACATGAAAAATTAATTACTTAGTATAGAGTTGTAATAATTGTTACAATAATAACAATAATTATTATTAAACAGTTGTATTAATTGATGGTAATTTTTCATTATCATTCATTAAAGATTTAATGTGCATTAGGTTTTACAGTAAAATTACTGAAATTGTGTAAAGAAATATTAAGGTGAGACATGTAAACTTTGTAATACAGTCAGATAATTGTAATTTTTTATTATGATTTTACTCAACTGAATTATTTCATTTAGAAATTGGACAAAATTAATCATAAAGACATTCGAGACATACAATTTTATAAAAGGTTGCAATTAGTGTTCTCGAATTTGATTTTTTTTTTCGAATTTTCACATGGTTCAATTTCAAACAAATTCCAACTTTCAAGAAAAAAGTATCTTTAACCTTTGCGAATTTTCACAAAATAATTATTAAAGTGGTATTGAGAGATTAATTAGTCAGATAACTCGTTACATAATTAATCAGAAGATATAAAAATTAATATAGTTAATTATCATTTAAAAAACTCTGACTGTACTTGTCCCACCTTAAAAATTGCAATCCCATTATTATTTCACAAACTTTTTTCAAAGGGCACAAAGTTGTATCGATTTCCACAGACCGTGTCCTTTAAAAAAAACTCAATCCAACTTTTCAGTCTAGAAAAATGATGAATTTTACACAATCTTTTATTGTCGTTTGAAATGGAAAATATGAAAACGAGCCTGAACCGTTATGTAATACGTTACATACATTACATACGTTTAACCCTGGTAATTGATTTTTGCAAACAACATTAGGATCAGCAGGGTTCAATTACGAAACAATAAAGATTGAATTGGCATCAAAGGTTTTTCGGGGGCCTGGCTTTTACGTTGGGTTGCGTAACCGTCAAACCGGAGTTTCGAACTATCGCACACATTGTTTCTCGACCACGCAACAACATTTTCTGCCGTCATAATTCATTGACGAACGGTACAATCGGCGGAATCAATGCTCAAAGTTAGCATCAAACGACGCTTGTCCATTGTTCCTCCAAGTAATTGCTACGATGCAGAAGGCAATTAAATTTCTCTGGCCCAATGTGCAGTGACACAATTTCTAATGAACCGTGTAATTACTAATATCGCGAATACATTTTTTTTGTTCGAAACGAAAGAAAAGAAAAAGAAAATACCGCGACCAATAAGTGCGGCAATTAAGCAAACACTTTTGTCGTTGGAACAAAGTTGGACAAACCAGTGGAACTCGGTGATGTTATCTCGGACGAATGTCTCACAAGAGAGCGCCAATAAAGCAGTCAAAATAGTAATCCTCAGAATAAATTGGACTCGCATTTGAATACATTAATGGCGCGACGTTAGAAACTCTCAGAGCCAAGCAAAAAGTCTAGATAAGAATAAGAGGATGATAAAAAAAAAACTTTTTGAAGAAAAAAAAAACAAAACAAAACAAAAGTAGGAAAAAAATAAAAGAGAGAAAAAAATAGCATAGATGGCGTGCAGAAGATTGAATTCTGCGGCGACAGCAGGTGTCTACGATTTTGAAAGGCAAACGAATTCCTAGATCCTCATGCGAAGCTTCAATTTTCTCTACTAAAAAAAAAACAAAGAAAAAAAGAAAAAAAAAAGCAAAACCAAAGAAAATAAAAATTTGCGAGTTTAATACCACCGGGCGAATTTTTAATTTCGGCTTTCAACTACCGTTCAAGGCCAGGCACTTAAGGAACGAAAAAAAAATGCTGATAGGTTTGCTTTTCCACCTAAATTTCTCGACATAAAAAGATTATCTCGGGGAAATAAATTTGGTCGGTCGTAAGTTATGGGCCCAATCAGGTATGCGTGAATAAACATTTATCTCGGGGACTCATTAGCACCCACGTTCTAGCTCCTAAAATTTGGTCGCCACGCGATGACCGAACATTAGAGGCGCATGCGAAGCTCCGTCATAGCCGGCGCTTTAATCGCGCCTTAATGACCAATAAAACAATCCAACAACTGGTCTTATTATCAGGCCCCCGGACCGGCGTTACACAATAATCAACCGTGCGCTCAACTTACATACTCGCGCCCCAATCGTGTCACGTGGGAAATTGATTGAGATAACGAAGAAAGCCCATGAATTATGTATCGAGAAAGTCCTCATTGTCGGCGCCGCCATTTTTTTTTGTTTCACCATCTCTCCCCCGAGAATTCCCGTTCTTCTTCCTTTTCCCAATTTTTTTTGTCTCTTCAAATTTTCTCTTTTCCCACTTGAAAGTTTTTAATTGGAATTTTTCAAAGGGATTCTCGTCGTCTCGTCTTATTTTTTTGTCCTTTTGAAAACTCATCCCGCTGTGTTTTGTAATCCCACGTTAGCCGGATTCCGCGGCTAAATAATAGAAAACACTTGACACACAGCCGGTCATACCGTTTTTCTTTCAAGAACGCAAACGCATCGTTTGAGTTTTTCAAAACATTCACCGCACGTCGCTTTTTATGATTTATAACTTCTTCTGTGGGACTTTCTAAGACTGATTCATCAATTAAAAGTTCAATCGAACAAAAAAACTTACAATGTTTGACTTCCAACTCATCCTCTGGCAAAATGAAATTTGATTATTTACAGTTGTGCAATCGGTTTGATTGATTAAGTCATTTTCAAATTGAACGTTTCATTTATTGGGCCTAATCTTTCGTTTTCAAACTTTGGGCCTTATAAAACTAGGCCTAGAATTGTAGGCCTTAAAATTAGATTAAATTTCTTCCATCAGATTTCGCATAAACTTTTGATTTTTTTTAATTTTTGACTCGACTTTATTTTGGGCCTAAAATTTTTGGGCCTTAAGCATACTTGACGTTATTTCTACCAGGCTTTTTTCAATTTTTTTGATAATTGATTTTTGAGTGGATTTATATTTAGGTCTTGTTTATATTTTGGGTCTTATAAAATTAAGGCCCAAAATTTGAAGGCCTTAAAATTTCGGAATCCTAAAATAGTTGTTTATTCTATCAGATGTTCTTGATTTCTTAGATTTTTAATTTTTGGATCGATTTATGTTTTGGGTCTTATAAAATTAAGGCCAACAATTTCAGGACCTTAAAATAGTTAACGTTTGTTCCATCAGATCTTCTTAATTTTTAAGATGTTCAGTTTTTGAGTCGATTTATATTCTGGATCTTAAAATTTATCATGCGGCAGAACGAAATTTGATAGTTAAAAATTGTGCAATCCCTTTTGGTTTAATTAATTAATGTTTGTTACGTAAATGGTACGGAGATGAAGAATAGAAAAAAAAAAAAAAAAGGTGAAAACCATTGCGAATATTTTCGACTTTTTTGCGCTCGAAAGAGAGACGTTCATTGTTGAACGTAAAGGATTTAATTCAAGCTGTAATTATCTTATGATGTATGGTGAAAGTGATAATGCATAAGGCCATTGAAAAGCGCGGGTAAAAAAGGCCAAACAATTGAATCGAAAATACAAAATGTCATATTTTTGAAACAAGCCACGTCACAGTGTGTTTCTTTGGCGTTACGCAACGACAATTTATTACATTGTGAATTTGCAAAACGAAAACTCTCTCACTGCTTTTACCCCTAAAAACACGATAAATAACCCAAAAAAATGGAGGAAGAACAAAAAAGGACGTTTTGAAAACAAAGACAGAAAAAAAAGATGAAAATAAAGAAGGAGAGAAAATAGAAAATGAGAGGAGAAAGAGTGGGAGAAAAAAGGAGGTGTGATAAGAAAAGTGTGCAAAGTTGGAAGTGGAAAGCCTGAGCGAGGTGAATAAAAATGAGAAATAAACGATAAGACGAGGCGATTGCCAGGAAGTTAAGTTGAATTCGAGTAGGTCTTGGCTCGTTGGAGCGCTCAAAAGCGGAGAAAAACTTGATCCTGAGCGATGTCTCGCACACACACAAGAAACCCGTGCAAGAAAACGAAGAGGTCCAGCGAACCGAGAGAGAGCCACAGAACGAGAGAGAGAGAGAGAGAGACGCAGCGACAGAGCGCTTTGGAACACTCATCTCCGCGGATTCTCTCGCACTCCGCGGGATTTGTGACTGTACGAGATTTTTTACCCTGCGAATGCTCGGGCCCCGGTTTTTTGCCCTGCACAATAAAACGTCCGAGGGATGATTTCTTTCCGGACAGCGATGTATAATTTGAACGGCAGAGCGACGCGGGGACTTTTTCGTCTGGGCCCCGAATTCTTCGTGTTGCAACAAGTCAGACAATCGTCCAGACAATATCGCAGTGTCAGTGCGTCATAAAAACCCGAGTTATTTCAAATGAACACTATTTTATATACTAATTTTATCACTTACTTAATGAGCTACCGCCTAAATGGGCCCATCATGTGACGTCATACCAGACGAGGATCTTTTTTATTCCTAAACGTTGATTAAATTCGAATATTAGCAATTTTTTTTCGGATCAGGCCCAAATTTATTATATTTGAACCTGTTTATATTTTCAGCCCACAATCTCGGGGCCTCAAATATTCGACATTTTTCTATTAGACATTTTTAATTATTGTAGAGTTGCAATTTTTGACAGTATAAAATTAAGACCCTTATTTCAGGGCCTTATATAAGGCCTAAAATGCCGGAGTTTTGAACTAGTTGTTGTTATTTTCAATTTTGCGTCGATTTATATTTTGGGCCTAAAAAAATTGAGGCCCAAAAGGTTGGGGCCTCAAAAGTAAAGGCCCAAAATTTTAGTTCCTTCAAATAGTGTGTATTTTTTCATCCAAATATTCTAAATATTTCTAGATTCTCAGATTTTGGATCGGTTTATATTTTGGGCCTTACAAAATTCAGGCCCAAAATTTCAAGTCCTTAAAATAGTGGATGTTCCTTCCATCAGATATTTCTTATATTCATGTTTTCAATTTTTGGATCGAATTATATTTTGGGCCTTATGAAATACAGACCAAAAATTTTGGGCCTTAAATACAGTTGACATTTGTCATACCAGAATTCTTTTTTGGTTTTGCAAATCTTCAATTTTCGAGCCGGTCTGATAATGTTTCGGTCCTCACAAATGTGGGCCCGAAATTTTGCAGGCCCCAAGAATAGCAAACATCTCTCGATTGATATACTTATAAATTCAGTCATTTTCAGTGAGAAATTGATAAAATCGCGCTGGAAGAGAGGAAAAAAAAGAAGCAAGCATGTATCTATTTAAGAATGTTTGAAGTGGTAAAGTTAAAAAACAAGATAAGTGCTGGTAATATTTTGCTGTCAGATACAATCTATTGAAACATCAGGATTTTTGTTTGTGAGCGAACCCGTTTAATCATTCTTACACATCGTTCGTCATGGAAATTTTGACGGTTCGAAAAGCAAAAAAGAAAAAAAAAGAGGGTAAAAAAGTGTGCACCTCACTCTTGTGTCAGTAGTAGAGAGTTTTGAAAATTAATATGCCGATTGGGAGCGAAAAAAAGCGTTTGGTTAAGTGATAAGCGCTGATAACAGGGGCCCTGAAGATTATTATCAACCGAAACATCTGTACCGATTCTTAGATATGATTTAACGCCGAGCAACAGGTAGAAAATGACCCAAATTCGCAGGTATTCCGGTTCCACCGTTGCCAATTACCCCCTGAGAGAACCTTTCGGATTCAAATTTCAAGAACTGATCGAAATTATATATTTCATTGAACGGATAGCTCAAAAGAACTGGTAGAAGAAAAAAATTGGAAGACAAAGAAGAAGAGAGAGAGAGAAAAAAAAGAGGAAGGCCCTCGAAAAACAGTTGCCCCGAACGACTTGATCAGAGATTTTATCGAGTCACGTTAAATTATGAATATTTCATTGATTGCATGTAAATTTCGATTTCTCGTGCAACGCACAATGCACTTCATTTACTCTCTTGTGGGAGAGAACGTTGCTCCGAACATTTTTCCAATTCGTAACGCATGGCTTGTCATTTACGTTTCGAAACAATTTTCTTTCTCACTTTTTTTTTCGGTCGTTTCCCAATAATGATTTATCACGTCAAGTACATTAAATTTATCGAGTCAACGAAAATTGTTCATCACGATGCACCTTCAGTTTCCCAGGGCATTTGTTAGTTCAAATGAGACCCTGTGAAAATGTGCACATGAAAAATTAAAACGGAAAAAAAATTACACGAAAGAAGAAAAAAAAAATGAAAATAACAAGTGGACAAAATTGGTGATCGATATAATTATCCAATTATTTATTTTCTCGAGAGATGAAATTCCGATGGGACATGCGTCGGTACAAAGGATAGCCCGGAGTGCTGCTCGTTTCACATTTTCTTCCGAAATGTGTCTAAACCATTAAAAGATCCATCCAGCAGAAAAAATGTCCGGGTCTTTAGAGCGCATTCCAGTCAAGATAATCCAGCGTCTTTAAAGGCTCAAACATTGAATTCAGCAGCGTCATTATTACAGTACGATTGGTGGTCTTGGTTCGAAAAAAAAAATCCCTGCAGATACCACGACCTTGTTTTTTAACTTTCAAACTTGACAATTAAGCATTATTTCCAACTAAAATACATTCCGATAAGTAAAAATTACGAAACTGAAGAGACAATTTGAAATTCAAAATAAAATAAGGGGAAAAATTGAAAAATCGTCCTGCCACTGATTTCCAATAGATCTGGGCCCGATCAACATGCGAGGAATGTTTGGGTCTTATTTCAATATGTTGATACGAAAGGGGGGGGGGGAATGCAAAAAAAGTTGCGTGTAAATGAGGGATAGCAAATTTTTCATCTCGGGTTATTGATCGTGGTATCAGAAGGAGTGATTAGAATCTCTGGACGTGGACTATGCGGACGATCCGTTAGTACGAAATGTGGATTAGCATAAAAGAGGGCCACCCGTACAATTAACGAGGTCGTTCATATTTCGACGTCGCCGGTGGAGAATGTCACGCAGCAGGTCACTCCACTCTCGGGGCTTCCATTGAATTTTGACCGGCCGATGGGAATTTCGTACCGGCATACCGTCGGGTTTCTATTCGTGCCAACGCAATCCCTCCTTGATTGTCCTAAGATTATCCTCAATGGGGACGATTTCAAAATAACAATACCTCACACGTTTACAAACCACAAAACTGGACTGAATTTTGTTCTCCTTTTTTCTCTTCCTCTTTCCTCAAATTTCCATTGACCCAAACTTGAGTCTCAGCTTTTGGGCCTTATTTCTCAAGTTGCAAGAAAATTGGACCCACAACGATAAATTGTAAAATTTTATTTCGGCAGTGTCATATTGTATGAAATATATTTTGACAAAATAAGGCCCAGTTCGGTGTAAGTCCCACAACGTCTAAAATAACGCTCAAATTTTCCGTTGCTTTATATTGACAAAATGTGATGCAAAAATGAAATGAATTTCTTTTTCGTCTTTTCTTTTATTTCCTCTGATCGGCGTTGAGTTAAGTTTTTGGGCCTTATTTAAAAAAGTCACAATAAAAAATTAGGCCTAAAATCAGTGGCTGCAAATCCTACTTTACGTTTGAGTGTTGTACCGCATATGTATCAAGTTATTTGGTAATATTATCATAAGGCCCAATTTAGAATAAGGCCCAAAATTGTTACGACCAGCTATCCTATAATAAATAATTCTTTTCGACAGTGTAGGAACTTATAAATTTTGGGTCTCATTCGTTGAGTGTCAGAAATAAGGCCCAAATAGTATATATATTTGCAAAATTGTTTGTTTACAAGTGGGCCTGATTTGACAAAACGGAGATTTTCAAAAAATGTTGACGCAAGGCCCAATTTGTGGATGTAAGAATTCAAAGCTTGCCATAAGGCCCCAATTTAGAGGGAGGGAGGAGGGCGAATGAAAATGTTTTGTTGACATTTGCTTAATATTAGCGAAAACGGTGTTGGCATCTGGAGGTGCGTGTAAGTAAGAGAGACCGGTCGTTTTGAAGACGGGGCGCAAAAAAGTAAGCGCTCGCCCGTCAAAGAGGGACTTGGGAGCGCGTTGCGCCCTTGCCCGCGCGCGGTATGTCCTAACGACGCATGAGCGATGCGACCCGAGATGAGATGGCATTTTCGGACGAAAGCCGAACACAATTGGCGTTGTTAGAAGGTCCCGGCTGCGAGGGACCGACAAATATTTCAGAGCCCGGGCCCTCACTTTTTAGTGTTTACACCGCGCGCCTGGATATTCGAAATCTCGGTCGAGATCGTCCTCAAATCCCGCCGTCAATTGCCCCGATAATTGCCCGTCAATCCCGGCTTCGTCATTATATGATGTGGATCTTCAAATTAAACGCCACTTTCCTGCACTGGCAACGTTTTCTCCTCTTCATATTTTACACGGGCCTTATCATTAATTTTCATTGTCGAAATTCATTTTCGGGACGATTTTTAATTTTAGAAATTAATTTGAGTTTGACTTTAAAAAAATTGTGTAAATATATTTTCGTTGATTACTTTATTTGATAAAACCAATTGTTCAAAAACATTTCTTGAGAATATTTTCAGATACCTTGACTCATTTTGTTCATTGTTTAATTTTGGACCTGGTGGCTTCAGGGTATTCTGAACCACCAGTTTTAGAAAAAAAAGAAATCATATTTTTTAACTGAAGTTGATTTAAAATTTGAAATTTATTTATTAAAATTGAGATCAAATTTAAATAATTTATTGTAAAAAAAATCATTTTTTAAAGTTTTTTGAAAGTGTCTTACACACTTCATCTCTTCACCGTTGTTCCAAACAGTTGATTCGGACTTTAAGGCCGATCTTTTAAATGTGTTGTTCGATACGCTTTGAGTTTTGTAGCACCTTTTGCATCTCAAGTCATGTCGAACGAAATGACTCGTAAAAGATTTCATAACACACGGAAATTCCTTTGTCCCGGCGACCATATACCTGTATGACAGAAATTTACGGGTTTATCCGAAAAACAGCGAGCCACAAAAGGTGATCCCATCAGCTTTTGGTACCAGCTCTTTTTTTTCTCTCTCAATGGAATGCCCGGGCTCTCATTGTTCCATGGGCCTTTTTTTTCTCTTCCTCGAGTATCAAAACGATCGTAAGAGATTCAATTCTGTATCAACACAATCGACCCATTTTGCCAATTGTCACTTTCCGTGGAAGCCCTCTGTCACTGTGCTGTCACTTGGACACTGCAGTTCCGGTCACTTTTGACCTCTCACGCCTCGTCAAAAATTGACTTCAACGTGTTTCTTTCTTTTATTCTTCTTCTAATATTTTTTTTTTTCACATATAAACCGGACGAACCGACGCGATTTTCATAATCGCTTTGTCAACCTTTACGACTGACATTAAATTAGACGATTTCGAGGTTCAAAAATCTTGTCACTTTCACTAAAGCGTCCAGCCGGCCCCTTTTTGCGTTTTTATTGACGTTGAGATGATGTCATTTTATCGCCCTCCTTTTCACTCTTCCTCATTGTGTCTTTCTATAATTAAAACAACCGTTCCAACCGTTTTAGTTTCATTTCTGCGTATAATATAGTTTCTGGGCCTTATTTATACTTCTTGTAAAAATTTGTTATGTCTTATTTTGAAATTAAAAATTTTGGGCCTTATTTTTAATTCTACTTTCCTAGTGAAAAGGATCATATATTGTCCATACATAAAACATATATTGACAATATATTATTTGAAAAATCATATATTGACCATATATTGACAATATATCATTCATATATTGTCAATGTATTTTCAATGTGTTAACAATATATTGCCAATCTATGAATAATATATTGATTTTTTTTTGGAAAATTGCTAATATATTGCCAATATACAGTCCATATATGAAAAATATTAAAAAGATTATCAGTATATGATTTTATGAAAAATAATATATTGTCAATCTATTGATAATATATGGATAATATATGATTTTTTTACTAGGGTTTATAAATTTTGAAATTCAATTTTGTCACATCCAAATTTTTGGGTCTTATTCTTAATTGTAAATCATGTTTTTAGGCCTCATTTATTACTTTAAATATTTTGGGCCTTATCTGTTATATCTCTCTATGAACTTTTCATATTCCATTCTTTGCAAATTAAATTCTTTGGGTCTCATCATTGATTTCTGTCATTATAATTGGTTGATTATTTTGAAATTGAAATTTGTGGGCCTTATCGTTGATTTTTATCGCGAAAATTAGTTGGCCTTGTTATGAACGTCAACATTTTGGGCCTCATAATTTATTTTCGCAGTGGAAATTCCGTTAGTTTTCATTTCAAACTTGTTATTTCTTGGCCTCTTGTTTGATATGAATTTTGGGCCTTATATATGACTTTTCAAAACACTAATGTCGGCCTCATCATTACATCTCAGAACATTTAAAATACTTGAGACCCCATTTTTTAAATTAAAAAAAGTCAACAATTTTTTTTTCAGTCTCATATTTTTACGACGTTTATTATTTTTCATTTGAAAATTCCTAGAGTTTATTTCATTACTACAAACTGGGCGATAAAATTTGTTGGCTGTTTTTTTGCCGTGCAGTAATGAAGTGTAATTTAAAGAGAATTGTGACCGGAAACGATGTTGCTATTCGAATGGTTAGGAATCGTATAGTGCAATCGCCTTAGCCGGTCGTTTTCAGCTGCCGCTTTCTTGCCGCGAGTACCATAGGAGACATTGAAAAATGAGTATACGATGATGACGATCATTATCACGATCGGGCCCGACGACTCTCTGACGTGAGCGCAAAAGAATGACGATCGCCGCGAGATTGCTCGATTGTCCGCGCGCTCTCTCGAGTATCGATAATTTGATTAATTAAGGCACGCCGATTTCCTTGCCAACTTTAAACACATCAAATTGTTCACAAAAATAACTGCACACTTTTATCCTTTCCAACTTCCCCCCTCCCCTTTTGCTTTTTATCTTAATCATTTAAATTTGTTGACTTTGTTTTTTTTATTATTCTCAACAGTTCCCGACATTTCAATTAAGTTTAATCGTTTGTTTTTTTTCTCCGTTTCAGGTAACGTATATTCAGTCATTCGACATAACTCTTGGAAGATCCCAGAATTGCAGTGAAAAGAAACGTTAATACATACAAAGGACATTTAAATCAGCGAAGGCCGAACAAAAAGGACACAGAAGGGGTACGTAATATCGGTCGAAAAAGAAAAATTGCGTCTTACGGTTTATCCCGAGCCGTCGAGATCGTAAATCAAAATTAGAATAATAAAACGGACAGACGGCATTTTAAAAGGGGGGGGGGCGGCAGCTTTCGCGTTCATAAATACCGGCAACGGAATGAGGACCCGACGACAGTAAAACTGATAATTTGCTCGTTGACGAAAAACAATTGAAAAAGGGCCGGAAAGGATATAAGAAGGGAGCTAATCTGCGGGCGGTGAGTTATTGGCGCGGCCGCGTGGTCTCATGTGATTTAAGGGCGCAGCGAATGATAAAAAGCGCGGCTCGCGGTGACGTCAGAACGGCGGGCCCCGTCCTTCTCGGGGGGGCCCAACGGGAGGGGGGAAGAAGAAAAGGGGATCGACCTCCCGCTTCGTAATCGCTCACGCTACCATTATAAATGCTTTTCAGAACACTCGCGAGGCACATTTCCACGCAAAAAAGAGCGTCTCGGGGGCCCGGGGGAAAAAGGCCCCGAAACTCACAAATTTAATGAATACCTTCCATCAAACGTCGAATCTTCTCCTCTCACGCAAGTCCAATCGTAAATCAAATTTTTTCGCGGGAAATTTTTCGGCCTCCGTTGTAAGTTGGCGGTGGGAGGGTGGGGGGGGGTCTGTTAGAGTCCACCTAGATGGCGCTGCGCATTTAAATGGCCCGGACGGCTGACCATAAATAAGATACGGAAAGCAGCCTGCTGAAAAAGTTAAATCACTTATCGAGATTTAGTGCGAGTCGTCCTAATTTATGCCGACGAATTGTGAGTTTGCGCGGTGGTGGGGGGCAGCTCATTAGCATGGGAGCCGAAAACTTTTATCATAATCGCACGGCGGCCCTGGGTTCTATCAGTTGTTGCGCTTGTCATCGGCGATTTCTTCTCCCTTCGAGATTATTCCTTTTTGCCCGATGGGACTCACGGGATGAAAATGGAGCAAAAGGAAGAAAAAGGAATTTGGTTACGAACAAACAAACGTCGCATCAAGTGGTTTCTTATAAATCCATGCGTCATAAGGGAAGCACTGTTTGAGATGATCGAAGGATTAAAGAGAAAGAAGGAGAACAAGTATTGGGAATGAAAATAATGATTGTCCAAAGGGAGAATGGATAATCTGTCAGCGGCGAGGCGGCCGAGGGGCAGAGCCGAGAGCCGAGCTCAGACATGTCCATAACCGAGCCGTGTGGCTGCAGCACACACCGGTCCCACGCCTTTGGCCTTTAAGTGAAGATATTTATAATAGCTCAGGTATTCGGTCGCTCGATCAGCGGGAGTCCGAAAACGACATATCTCCATAATGCCTCTCCTCCACGCTATTTTATCTATTTTGATTGCCTCCTGATCCCAAATAGAAACAAAAAAACAAATTCACTAACCAAAATGAAGCCACTTTGTTTTAGATTTCGTCATGAATTTCTTTCTATCCAAGTTCATCGTACTTTTGACTTTATCATAGTCCCCAACAAATTAAAAATTTGCAAATTTTATCGCTTCGATATTCAATTTTATTAATTTACGAGTATTAAGCAAAATAATGGTATATAATAGTAATTTGGAGGACATTTTGGGTCTGACAAATTTTTAGGCCCATCACAGAATTTAAAACCAATACTGTTTTGAGATTTATCAATTTTAAGGCCAGAAAAATTGAGACTTTTTAAATATCGAGGCTTAGACATTTTAATATTTCCAAATTTGAGGCCCGAAATTTTGGACCTTATAAATTTAAGCACTGAAAGTTTGAAGCCAAAAAACATTTGAGCCCCAAAATTTTGGGCCTTTTAAATGTCGAGGCTAAGACATATTTTAATATTTCCAAATTTGAGGCCCAAACTTTTGGGTCTTATAAATTTTTAAACACTGGAAGTTTAGGGCCAAATAAAATTTGAGCCTTGCAAACTTCGAGGCCCAAAATTTCAGGCCTGAAATAATTCACGGTTAATTTCATACACATTTTATAAATAATCTCAAGACGAAGAATCAAGTTAGATTTCGATTCCACTCGGTGTTTCCATCTCGGTTCATCGCACTTTTATCTCTGTTACAATTCTGAAAGTCGAACAGCTTAGAAGTTGAGCGTGTACAGACTGCGTAGGCCATAAGTGTCGCGGATTGGCAAACCCGGCGAGTTTTCCACGCAGTTTCGCAGTTTCTTAATGAGAAGCAACGCGCAACGGATAAGATAATTGGCGATAAACGTCGCAGCTATTATGCATTCATAAATTTATGCTTAGCGAAAACTGTGGCAGCGCGCGAGCACCGGGGGTTGCGCAATCGATAATTATTCCATTGAATGCAAGCGCCAGCGCTAATCACTGTCGAGATCTCTAGGCTAATTAATTATTCGATTACCATTATCCCTGTCCCCCCACCCCTGCTGTCCCATTACGTTCACAATGTGTCGCCAAACGGCCTTGCAATTAGCGCCACCGATCACATGAGGAGAAAGTCGATCAATTCTTTTTTTCTTCCAGATAAAACCTCATTTTCTCTAATACTTTCCAACGTGATGAAAATAAATTTGCCATTGGACGTTTCAAAATTTCACATTCTTCAGAAACCAAATTTTGAAAATGAAATTTGGAAGAACATTTTCAACGAACATCATTGTGGAGAAATTTTTGTAAATTGGAAAAGGTGAAGGGAAGTTCTGCAGATCGGAGAAGTGAAATTTAGTGTTGAAACAATAAAATGTATTTTGGCGAGGACAATTTTGTATTGGTGGGAGAGAAAAAAAATTGTTTGCTTCCTCGTCTCACTCCTCTCATGGTATTTTAATGATTCGAGAGCGCAGTTTATTGGATTGATAAGTCGAGCATTCGTGTAATCTTTTTTGCACGACTACTTGGCTTCGGCGCTCGACTAATTCCACATTCCAGGAATTCGGTTTATCCAGTCTCAACTATGCCGGTACAGATGTTATTGCGCGCGAGTAATGAATTTTCGTCATTACCAGTCGGGTAATTTTTCAATGCTCTCTCCTCTATGGATTATTATGCCTCTCGGAGTTTATATCGCGTTTTGCGTGCCTCGTTGGTCTTTTTTTTTCTCTCTTCTCTCTCTGTTTGCTTTTTTTTTCACGCGCGAGTTCAACATGATTAATCGCGTACACGCGTTTCAAACACGTTTTCCAGTTTATGCATCGAAAGTCGCGCGCGTTGATTGACTCGTTTAGTATTGCAATTGCCCAGGCATTAAGATATACATTTCAAATAAACATCTGATCGATGATCCGCAGTGACACTTGGCTATTATTTTTATGCTTATCAGTTTTCCAAAACTAAAAAATCATAATCAATTAATTTATAAACAAAACCTAATCCTTTGCGAATCTCCATCAGAAATAAGTACAAATTATTTATTATGTAAATGATAAAATATAAATTCAATTATTGTATCTATTATATAAATTGATATACATTATATTTTACATTTGCGTTTATTTATATTTTCGGATTATCATAATTTTTAATATTCAAACAAGGAAAACTTGTTCTTGTTCTTCAGTTGTGGAAATTTTTTTTTATTTTTCGTTTCATATTGCGACCAGGTTTTGTTTATAAAAATAATAATTTGAGGAACACCCACACAGCGTAGGAATGTTTTCAGGTCCCTCGGCCTCATATCTGACAGTCATTAGCGAGCGCGCATTTCGAAGAGAGATAAAAAGCCTGAGAGGAGAGCCCATGATTTACTTTACCAAAGGCGCATACTGCTCAAGAATGGTGACAATGCGAAGGTCATCGGATTTTATTTATGAAACGGATTCTCTCTCGTTTCGACGAAATCTGCGTGCCGGGGCCTTTTTGTCCAAGGCGTTTTCGTGGCCCTCGGAAGAATTCGCAGTTCCTATACTAAACCGCCGCGGTCATTACATCGTTTCCACCTGATTGCGACAATTCGCGGGATCCCACGGTTTCGAATCAATCAATTTCTCATGCTTCAAACATTTTTGGGACTTAAGATTCTCTAAAATTCGACATTTTTTAGGTCTGACAAATTTAAAGGCTTTTCGAATTGTACGGTCCAAAAATTTGCGTCTTTCAAATTTTTTCGGGACCAAAATATTTGAACTTACAAATTCTTAGAACCAAGAATTTCAGATTTTGTAATTTTCAGGACCCAACATTTTGGGGCTTAGAAATATCGAGGCTCAAATTTTTTAGTCTTTCAAATTTTGGACCTTAAAATTTTGTCAGGTAGAAAATTTTAGAGCTTATTAAAGTTCAAACTTTATTATTTTTTAAATTTGGGACCCTACAAATTTTGAGACCCAAAATTTTAGGCCTTACATATTTCAAGATTAAAAAATTGGAGTTTTGAAAATATCAAGGCTAAACAATCCGAATCTCTTAATATTTGAGACTCAAAATTTTGAGTCTTACAAATTTTGCAACCCAAAATTTTAGGACTTAAATATTTCGAGATTTTGAATTTTTAAAATATCAAGACTAACAATTTTGAATTTCTTAATATTTAAGACTCAAAATTTTGGGCCTTAAAAACATCTCGAGTTTTCTAAATTTTGAGATTCAAAATTGTTGGACCTTACAATTTGTTTATACTCAAAATAGTTGGCATAAGAATTTCAAGACTACAATTTTGAGTGGCCAAAATTTGGTCCCCACAAATTTTGCGGTTGCAAAAATTGTTAGGTCGGTCGAACTCTTTTGTGTCACCGTCGACAGGCCAGGTCAAAAATTGAATCGCAGTTAGAAAAACCGGCACCGTGCGCCCTGTGCCGGACGGGCTAAAAATGGACCTCAATGCCCATCTCGCTCGAATCGCAAACAATAATTATCTTCGAATATCAACTGTACATCTGCGATGATGTTTTTCGATCGCATTCAAAAGCGATCCTCCCGAGCCTTTTTCTCATAATTATTCAGCAAGGCTTCGAGTTGTCAAATTAAGATTCCTCGCTGCAAGAAGCCCTCGTCTTCTACTGGCGAACTTTTTCCTTCTCTCTCTCTCTCTCCCCCTCTTCCTTTTTCTCTCTGAAACAATAAACAAATACAGTTAGATGTTTACACATGAAATTCGTTTGGAATGCAGGCTGACAAAGGGCTCTTGATAAAAATAGTAACGAGGATCGTTAATCATAATGAAGACCATTGATAATATTGGTCTCGAGCTTGTTTCCCACGGTGGGACGCGAGCTTGCTCGGACGATTTCCGTGTGCCGAGATTGCGATGCGTCGTCGCGCGGACATGTCAACGTGAATTAGCGTCGGCCGTGCTAAACAAACGACGCACGCGCACAAGACAAGGACGGAGCGACGCGTGCCGCCCTTTGTTTGCGCCTGTCCAAACCTTCACCTTTGTCTCGCCCATTCCACACCCCTTTATTCTTTTGCAGTTATTATATTATTACGCCGAGAGAGATCCCCGGCCCGAGAGACCGCCAATTCGTTGATTAATCGCGTACGTGATCGTTATCCGCAGTCCAATTGTTTTGCCATTGAAGCACATTTTTCGTTTTTCCTCCAGCTCTCTCCCAGCTTTACCCCTCCTGTTGGATAAAGTTGTTACTTTGATTATGGACCGTTCTGCTCACTTTTTTTTTCTCCTTTCAAAGACAACCTGCAAACTCAAATTTTGTTAATTCATTTTCTTTATGTTTTTTTTTTTCACTTGTTTGTGAAATTTGATTTGTTGTAACATTAAGTGTAAGCTGATAATTGTAACTCCAACTTTCAGTTTGCAAGAATATCATATTTTATGTCTGCAAATAATTTTTCATTGAGAGAAAACCGGTAACTTTCGAACAGCTGTTGAACATAACCTCAATTTTGCTTGAGTTTGATATTTCTTGTTTGTTTTGAAATTAATACTTTGAAAGACTTTTTTGAAATTCGTTGATCCTCGTTAAATGAAATAAAATTTTGGTACTGGAGTTATATGTTACATAAAAAATATATACACTCGGCATAACAATCAGAGGATACCCTAACATTTGTCAACTTTTACCTTTTACATTACCAATTAATTTCGAACAACTTACACCGCGTGATGAATTGAAATTAAATGTTTAAACATTGTTCCATATAAATTTTTTTCAACTTACCATTCAAAAAATCTTGCACACCCAATAAATAACTCGTTACCCATTTTCATACTGGCTTTACAGTTGAAAACAGTTACAACCATAATGAACCAGATGAAACCGATAAACAAAATTGAATTGTGACTTTCGTTATTAGAGGGCATTCAAATCTCCCACTCCCAGGTCAATAAATCTGGCGCGTCAACTTAGCAGGAGGAGAGCCTATGGCGGTTAACAACAATGGCTGCCTTTAGTCAAAATAGATAACTCGCTCGGTTCTAGTGACACCGAAAAAGTTGGATTTGTTGCAGCTGGGGCCCCCCCCCCTCGCGTGCAGTCGGTTAATTTTGAGTTATGACGCGGCCCCGTTCCGTTGGGTGTGCCCCGAAAGGAGATCGCGATCTTTGATGAGGCTGATAAGTCGGCGTGCGGAGGTGGCGCCCTCGCGCGGAGGTGGATGAAATAGTTGCGCATCGTTAGGACCAGTTATCGCGGCGGTAGTTCGTAAATCGTACCCCTTAATTCGACCGCGCACAAATTTCTTTTCCTTTTTCTTTCCTCCTTATTTTTTATTTTCATCTCATTTTGTTTTTGCCCGCGCCGAAATACTCTCCGGGGCTCCCTCAATTTATTGATTTTTCGTAGGATCGTTATATTTTCGGTGGACGAGAGCCGGAGAGCGCGCGGTGTGTTATCGATTTATATGCATAAAATATATAATGCCCGAGCCTGTGCGTTGCCCCGGAATGCATAAACCAGACGTTTTTTGACTAACGCGGGGACTAATAAATTGCGCCCGAACACTGTACTTAGTTCATGCCCGCGATCGTTCATGCATGCACCGCGCATGCGCGATCGTATATCTAATCGCCCGGGGACAAATCACCCCGATCGCTCAAACTCAATCACGTCGTTAAGTCTAACGAACAACATTTGTTCTGCCCCCCCCTCTTCTTTCCCCCTTCCCCCTCCCTTTATGCAAATGGGCCTAGGACTCTGGGGCCCCGTTGAATTTTCAACCAAATTTTCTGGACCTTGTAATTTTTTCAAACCACCCGAACTTTGCCGAACAAATTTAAATGTTCTGATGTCGGTAAAAGGGGGGGGGGTTATAATAATCCGGGCCTCAAGGCCCAAAGTATATAAAACATTACGAACTGGTGTACATTCTCATTCGAGAATGTTTGTTGGTCTTTTTAGTTCTCGTTCTCGGGGCTTTTTGATTTGATTTTTATTGTCCATCTACTTTGTCGAGCTTCGGGATGCATTTTGCGGGCCCAAAAGTTTTGCGATGTTGCATTAATTTTTCTCACTTTAATTGAGAGGCCAGGGCGCGTTACATCTGCTCGTCTTTGGTTTCAACGTCACCGGAGTTGACAGGATTTTGCGTGCAAGGCAATGTTTTAACGGACAGCTCGAGTGGGCTTTTCGGTTACTCCGGGCGCCAGAAGCGAACCGCAAATTCCGGACCGGACCAACATTGTTACGCAAAGCAGCGAAATAATGATTTACAAAGTAAGAAGTTTGGTAGTACAATATAAGATAGACGCCCCTGTACACACGTGAGATCGAGGGCGTGGGGCCCCGCGGCTCTCACCGCCGGCTCATACGTACGATGAGAGAGACGGAGTGGCGGCTTATCGGGCGTACATCCTCGCTCGCGGATTAGCATAATGCTTGTTGCGCTGCATACGCATCCTGTCTCTCTTTCTCTATCTCCGTCTCACTCTCTCTCTATCTTCTGTCTCCTTTGCTCTTTTTCTCTTTCTGTTTCTCTTCTCTCTGATCAACAGCGTTTTAACGCGACCGGGCATCACCTCACGTTGCCGCGATTCACATATAATAATTACATTAACGATTATAATAAACCAAGTATTTCTCTCCCGGCCACATATATGTAAGGCCCCTAAAAAAAGAGGCAGCCTTCTTTTTTAAACCATATATTGATATGTGTTATGAATATTTCACGATTCACAATGTAGATGAGGCGGTGATTTCAAGATCGATCCTGGAGGAACATTCAAATGGGCCTTATTCGCTTCTTTTTCGGTTCTTACTTTGGGGCCCTATATTGTTTTACAGTTTTTCGGAGTTTAACATGGGAACGAAACAGAAGCTATACAAAACCAAAATCATCGAAACATTTTTTTAGCTAATTTTTTGTGTCATATAAATGTGAGGCCCAAAATTTTGGGCCTAAAGAAAGACAAACTGAGCGAACCATGAAATCAAAGTTATTGAAAAATCGTTTTTAATGAATAAAAATTCTAATATGGATAAGGCCCAAAATGAATTTATATTTGGACCCGAATTTTTATTTAGGCCTTACATTTGCCATTTTTTTTTTAGGATTCAAAGTGTAAATTTTATTACAATGATTTAAAAAAGTAGTAATTTTTTAATGAAAAAGTCAAGTGTAAATAAGGCCCAAACAATTAGACACTCATTTGGGACGTATTTGATCAGAAGCAAGACGCAATTATTCGTATCTCTGTTTGCACTTGCCTCTGTACTTCTGTTTGAACGTGCAAGAAGCGAAACGAGAATAGGGCCCAAAAGTGATACATTTGTTTGGGCCTTATTGTTTTCAACTTATTGAAAATTGAAATTGAAATCGGGTCTGCATCGATAGCTTGTTATAATCATCGGCAATCATTTGCCTTTTTTCTAATTTAATGAGCAAGAAAGACGAAAGATTCGCCGGGCCCAAACGGATTCGGGGAGAGCAGAAGTTGAAATTTGGGGCCGAAAATGTTTTATGCAGAGGGAAAAATGTAATAAATTGGTCGGTTATATATTTTTCGTTGACAATGAGCAAGAAGCCAGGACGAATTGCAAGAGAGGGATAATTTTGATCGGTTTGAACAATTTGAAATATATTTAGGGCCCGACGTGACAAGAACAAGCCCATTAATTGTATAGATCCTGGGATAGTGTAAAAAATAGTACCGCGAGAGAGCGACGCGGCTGGCAAAAAGTTGTTTAGCAAGGGGTCTCCTCGGCGCGGCAGCGGCAACCGGCCAACAATGCGGCGATTTCTTGCGCGCGCGCGCGAGAGTATGAGCAACGGGTTGCAGCCAAGGAGTCGATTTGTGGGCCCGGAGAGGATGCGCGAGAGGCAAGAGGTGCCCTCGCTGCCACTGCTATTATGGCCAATAACTCATTGAGTGACTGCCAGGGCTCTGCGCCAACCGGCCCGCACGACGACGGCCACAACTGTATACATGTTGCTCGCGCTTATACACGCTACCACATCAGCGTATGTGTTATACATTTTCAACATAATCATTCTATCGCATTCATACGCACGCCTTATATATAACCGCTAAAAGTCATTTAATGAACCCCAATCATTTATAATTTATTTATTCCCTAGCTAAATAAATCCACTTCGTTTTGTCATTTTTCAATCGTTTTATAAATTTTTTTTTTCGTTCCTTATTCTTTTCAACAATAAAAAGATTATTACATAAAGGGGCCTTATTAAATAATTCTAGTCTCAATTTTTCAGTATGAAAATGAGCCTTAGGCAAGAAACAAGTTATTTTAAAAACATTGAAAATTAAAGACTGAAACTTTTCGACATAGTACTTTTGGGCCTTAAGTTTTCAACATAAAAACGGGCCTTGAGTACGAGCCTCACATATGGGCCTTAATTATGAAAATTTTAGTTTCTCATAAAGAATTATTCTTAAACAAATTTTTATAGGTTGAAACTGTTCGATATAAAGAGATGGCATTTTTTGGGCCTTATATTTTCGTCATTCTTTTTTCATGGAAATATAACAGTTCCTCACAAACAAGGCCCATTTTTCATATCAAATATAATCTTCACCTCTTTCAAAGAGTGTTTTTACTTGGACCGAAAAAAAAGAAATCAGGTTTAAAATAATAAGGCCCATGAGGCCTTTAATCATTTTTGAATATCAAATGATTCTAGTCTGAAAATTTTTATTTTTCTCGTTTTACAAAAATGGAACAAAATGAAATGACCCTGGTGCGCACATTGATTTCTATATATTCAGCAGGTTGTAATTTTTTGGGGCCTTACGTGAGGAATGCGTTGGTCGAAAAAATTCATCCGTAATCCGCGGACGCGATAAGAGTATGACAGAACGCGGGAGTTAACATCGCAAAGAAGAAGTTGTGTGTACGATTTACACGCTGGCTCGAAGGCAGTGCGGGACACAGAGATAATTGCAGAACGGCCTCGTTTTTGCTTGTGCAGACGAGCGGAGAGAGATAAGGCCCCGATGATAAGGATTGGTCCGCCGCGTTAATTCATCGCCGCACGACGTGCACGAAACTCTTCAGCTGCGTTTGTGCGACACGCATCCCCGGCAACAATGTTGCCGCGGCAGATTGACGCGTTGTATATAACCGAATTAGCATAAACTGCTCGCAGCACCCGAGTATTATGCGCCGTAATTGTTAATCGCGGCACATTCTTTTCCATTCATCCCCTTTTCAAATCATATATTCAATTCTTTTGTTTTCTTTTTTTCTGCTCTTTTTCTTTCGTCAAGTGTTCGCTCTTCTTTCTTTTTTTTTCATTTTTTTTCCTACACAAGACTTGAAATGTTTTGGGCCTTAGGATTAAGTAAGGCCCAAATTGTTTGAACTTTTTTCAACGAATGAACACTCGGTGATTCAAAAGAGTGGTTATTAATAATATTGTGGACCCAAAAATTTAAGGCCCAGAATTGAACGTGCACTTTTTGAATACATGAAAAATCACTGGATACAAATAAGTAATTATAAATAATTTAGACCCGCAGATTCCGTAGGACCAAAAAATTATCAGGTCCCACAATTCGGTAAGGCCCACATTTTTTTTGGTTCCTGTAAAAAATAATATGAAAAATTGATAACTGAAAAATAATGTGTAATATTTTGGGTTGAAAGACTTGTTAAGGCTAAAAAAATTCTGGCCCTCAAAATTGTGTGAGGCCCAAAATTGTTGAAGTCCCACCATTTTTCTTGGGTCTTTTAAAAGGAATGAAAAATCGCTGGTTACAAATAAGTGATTATAAATATTTTGGGGCCTGAATATTTGGCGGGGCCCTCGAAAAATTTGGGGGCCTCATTTTTCGGGCCCTTTTTAAAGCGAATGAAAAATCGGCCGGGCGCAAATAAGTGATTGTAATTTTTGTCGGCCGGAATAAATAATCGGCCCTCTGAGATGTTTATTCAAGTTGAGGCCCAAAAGTCTACTTTATCGACGGCGGTAATTGTATTTTCGGTGTGGGAAAATTTATTGTCGCGCTCGTTTGCTGTATATGATTCAGGGCGTCCCGCGTTCGTTAAGACTTTCGGAGGCCCGGGCATATAGTTTGCATAGAAAATGGCACGGATGAAGAATTTGCGGAGATAGTCGCGCAGTACGTAAATTTGTCGGGGC